>ML823805.1:5311-19318 GCA_009831015.1 Picea engelmannii
GTATGTAGAACATGGGTAACACTCTCTAATAATGTGAGTAAGCCACCAAAAAAAAGTCTAGAAGAAAATGAACTTAGCTGGAATGGTGCCAATAACAAAGAGTCGGCTCCAAATATGTGTATTAGTGAAAAAGTGAATATGAATTGGAATTTGATACCCATATTCAAGTATTTTGAGATATGCACATTCATCAACATAATCCATGTTTCAAATGACCATAGTATAGAGTTACACTTCTGCATAGATTAACATACACATTCTCTTGGAATTTTGGTATTTCCATATGATCCTAAAAAGTAGCTACTTGAATCTAAGCTAAACTTAAAATTGATGTATCTTTGCTCTATTGCAAATCTAAAGTTGAAACCTTCTGAAAATACAGTTGTGTATGTCTTCTTCAAAACACCTCAAATCCCATTTCAATCTATGTTCTAAGCTACTAGTTATGAGGATTTCACCACAAGTTGCGAATATTCTCAGTGAATTTGGGGTTTTTCAAGATACCAGACTTGAATTTGAATATCTTTGTAAACATTGCTCAAAATGGGCTAAATTTTTCATTGAATGTTCTCCTTTTAGTCCTCTTTAGATTTCTTTTGGATCTCTTGATTTATTATTTGTTCATTGGATGTATACATGATAAAATATTGACTGGTATTTTTTACCCTTACTTAAGCCCAGTTTAGAGCCTGAACTTTTACAGACTATAATGCCTTTAATGTTAGAAAAACAGGATTGCAGAGCAATAAAATAAAACAAATATGGAAATAAAACACATAAGTTACACAATACAATAGAGACACAAATATATTTGGTTCACCCAATGTGGGCTATGTCCACCAGAGAATTTGCTAAGTCCTTCTTTTTATTATCCAACAAAATGAAGGGATATAACCTACAACACACTTGACGTAGATTCCTCGTATTTTTCTCACAGTCTCCTCTCTTAAAATACCATATTCACTCACATACACAACCGCAATACAATTTTCTAAGAAAAGAAGGTTGCCTTCTAGGGAAGAAAACCCTAACATAACTTCTACCGTCAGATTTGCAACCTTATAATGAACGATCCAGATTGATTAAGAAATTACAATATTTTATAGGTTAATTTTCTGAAAAAAATTCCTCGGGGGCCCACTGGCCCCCATGCCCCCCAGCCGGGGGGTAGGTCCCCCCCCCAGACCCCCTTCATTCGGGGGCTAGCCCTCAAACCCCTGACAGAAGGGGGCTGGGCATACCTGCATATAAATTAGGAAGATAATCATGCTCCATAACCAACAATCTCCCACTTGGAGACTGATCACAACAACTTCACTTTTGTTATACCTTTTATTACCGAATAATTCCCCTATGAACTGGTGAATTTTCCCTTGGAGTACATACCTCTCTACTAAGACAGAAAACTACCTTTGGAAACTACCATTCCTGTAGATTAATTATGCCCATCGAAAAAGAGAGGAGGAGGGATAGTGTGATGTAACTCACTTTCGAAGTTTGTCCATGTTGCTCCAATCCGTGAGTTCTGAACAATACCTGCAATGGATAACAAGAGATAAATACTTATCTCCTACTCTAATGGATTAGACAAAATCGATCTATCTATGAAAGATTACAACAAGCATAGACAAGTACATGTAAACACATACTATAAGGAAATAGGCCAAGTATATTGATGAGAACTTTAAAGAAACACTTACAATCTTCAGATGATGTTGTAGCAACCTCCCCACGTCCTCCTCGTCCAACCCCTTCCTCGAAAGATCCACGGTGAGAATAACAATGCTTTGTTGATTATTTTCCCTCTTATGTTCACCATGAGAATGCCTCCATTTATAGGCTTTGAGAGGCTCAACAACCTTGGTTATATTTGGGATTAGTTGAGAATATGACTTATCCACGTGGATATTAGTGGCCACCCACCTATTCCAACTAACTCCTCTTGTTCATTTTTGGTTCAACACGTTCTTTTGTACTCCTTTGTAATTGTGGGCTCTACACTTCTAGGGTTGTCCAAATCCCTACACATCTTCCAGGTGTATACCGGTGGCCTCTCACCTAATCCATCTGGCTTATTTTGTATGTTTTCATGTCAACACATCTTGTTGTACTTCCAGGGCCGTTTTGAAGCCTTGAACAGTGTTTTTTTGGCTCGCCATAGCCAAACTGTAGACGGAGTCAGAGTTTGACGGTGTAATGTGTATTTCTTTGAAATACCTTTCTAACAGGCTATCACGTGCCTAAAACAAAGGTTGTATGCAAAAGTTACGACCCCAGGAAATTGAGGTACCAACTTACCCATAAGGGCCCACATGACTTTTGGCGTTTGACCTCATAGGGTTAGGTTTTTGGATGTCTAGGGTTTTGGAATTCATGAGTAATATTAAAAAGGCCTCTGGAGCCTCATTGTAATTATTCTTCTCAAATGGATGTGCGTAGCAGCCACATCTCTTCTCAGAGGTAGCTACCACCATTCGAGCAAGTGTTTCAGTGTTGCAGTTTTACAGTTTCAGCCTATTTCATTTATTCAATAGAAGATATTATTCACTGGATATCTGTGTTGTTCTTCATATCTTTGTATTTATTGTATTCAGTCTGTTAATCAGTTTGTTCCGCTCCTAAATCTGGATCAATGACTCCATCAGTTGTGATATCCCCCTTAGATGTAGCTCGAGGATTAGATTCGAGCCAAACCAACTTGATCCATTTGTAGCTGTCTTTAGAGAAAAATGGGATTTCTTGCAAGATTTTCTCAACCAATTCGACGTTCCCTTACAATGGGTAGCACAACGCTACAACGCTCCCTACTAGATAGACAAAGAGTGCTAGCGCTCCCTGTATATGAGTAGGGGAGTGTTGATCTTCCAAAGGTTTCCAAGATGACTAATTCCCATA
The DNA here is from genome assembly GCA_009831015.1 of Picea engelmannii. Lineage (NCBI taxonomy): Eukaryota > Viridiplantae > Streptophyta > Pinopsida > Pinales > Pinaceae > Picea > Picea engelmannii. Next base: position 8,207 of record ML823805.1, read on the forward strand.
GAAAAAACCTTTGTTCCGACTGTAAAATGATGGAGATTATTCTTCTAACATGTTTTAGGGGTTGTATCAAGTGTTCTCATGCCGTCGTTCATGATGTGACACTTACGTGACGAGAATGTGACACTTATGACACTTGCGACAAAAGTGTGACACTTATGACAATGAGAATGTGACATTATCAAAGTGAGGAATTTTTATGTGTAACAGATTGCCCCCCAAAGTGTGAAGTCAGAAAATGAAAGCTGATGGTTGAAACACTCTGTAGATTCTTTGAAGCAAGCGTATGGAGTCGGGGAACCTGGTAGAAGTTGTAGACAACCTCAAACAATGTTAATATTTGTTCCATTCCCGAGGCAGGCATACCTATGCTCGGACTATAAATGACTCAAAGTATGGTCGCCAAGAAATACACTGCGGATCCACGATAATATTGACTAAGGGTATGGCCACCAGAGATACAATGTGGATCTATACTTCTATGACACGAACTGATCATAGCCACGCTAAATACACAGTGGAGCTACGAGATGATAAAACATAGCCACAAACCAATACAACGTGGATCTATGTGATAACATAAGTATTAGCATGCTCAAATGACTTCCTTCACAGCCTAGGTAAAGGACAAATCAGAATGAATACTCAATCCAGGGTCTTCGTCCTAATCCCGACGTGGTGCAAATCTAGCCATGTGAATAGATGATTTGCTTTCGAACATGGTAGAAACCACTTGATTATCGATCATCGAGGTAAATTGTTAACAAGTGCGAGGGAAATCACCAATAATGCCAATGAATCCCAAGGTACCCTAGTGCATTCCAACGAATGTGAATAAATGAGCCGAGGTTGAACATTCGTGGAATCATCCAATCAGAGGTCAATGATGTGTGAGAGGGGGATCCCAACTATGCTTATACAAAAATTGGATTTACTCTCCCTATAACAAGATTATGAGTTTGTCTTGAATGATTTGGAGAGTTATTCTCATAGCCTATTCCAAAGCTCTAGTCTTAGTCTATTATTGGTGTAAAGATATAAAAATAAAAGTTTGTAGATTGATTTTAATTAGCGTTCATTTTCATGGATGTTCGTTACACAAAGGTGAATGATAGTGAAACTGGTGATGTTTGATACTCGACTCCAAAAAAGATGAAAAGAGTGAGATGCAAAATTTATTTTCAATTAAATTATAGCTAGAGGAAGGATAAGAATTTCTTTTATTTCATCAACAAACACTCAAGAATGCAAAATTTTATACGATTTCGTCTTCAACAAGAATTCAAACAATTGCCAAATTATAAAGAAATCATTTCCAATATTCAAAACCAATGCATACACATATTTATTTGTTTGATTGCAAATGCAAATTGAATAGCTCGTCTAATGCTTCTTGCTTTCACTAATAATGAAAAATGACCTCACTATTGTGATTTGAAAAGAGGAAGCAAAAGTACACAAACAAAGAAACTCTCAACAGTCAATAATAAATCAAAAGAAGAACAAACTATTTACTCAAAGAAAAACACGAAAAAACAAAAAATCGCACTTAATAGCCTTTCGTAATTGAGTAAGGGATCAAAGACAAAGTAGACAGTACTAAAATCAATGACTTTCCTTATGAAAACCTCTAATCAATTAGATAATTGAAAAGAGCAGCAAAAGAAACCAAGTTTGAGAAAAAACGGTTGATCTTGCAATAATGAAACACAACACAAACTCAATCAAGACTAAAATAATGAAAAGCAACAAGTTTGAAGTCAAACAGAAGACAAGATCTGACAAAATAGGATCTGAGCCACAGAGAAAGACCCAATAACTATGCCCAACAAGGAAACAGTAAAAAAAAATTCAAAAGCAAGAAAAATCGGCGCTCTGGTAATCAAGGCACCAGAGTGCTACAACGCTCCCTAATACACTTTGGGGGAGTGTTGATCAAGCTATAAGCGCTCTGACTTAAACTGGATAGGGCGCTAGTTATGAGAAAAGTTTTAGAAAAACCTAGAAAACTCAAAAACTCAGGGAAATTCAATCAGAGACTTTGTAAGACAACTTAACAAAGATGAAAAGATGTAAGGATAGATTAAATAATAAAACGAGATCTAAGGATAGGCAAGAGCCACAGACAAACCAAGGAAAGAACAAAAACTAAAAAATCGATCCACAGTGGAGTCACCAATTTCTGTTACGAAATAATTCCCCTGCAGACAGGTGAATTTTCTCTTGGAGTACAAATCCCTCTACCAAGATAGAAAACTACCTTTGGACACTACCATTCCTATATATTAATTATGCCCATCAAAAAAAGAGAGAAGGAGGGATAGTATGATGTACCTCACTTTCAAATTTTTTCCATGCTTCTCCAATCCTCCAGTTCCGAACAATACCTGCAATGGATAACAAGAGACATACAACTATCTCCTACTCTAATGGATTAGAAAAAACCGATCTATCTATGAAAGATTGCAACAAGCATATACAAGTACATGTAAACACATAATAGAAGGAAATAGGTCAAGTATATTGATGAGAACTTTAAAGAGACACTTACGATCTTCAGATGATGTTGTAGTAGCCTCCTCAAGTGATCCTCATCCAACCACTTGCTCGAAAGATCCCAATCAGAATAACAATGCTTTGTTGATTATTTTCCCTCTTCTGTTCACCATGAGAATGCCTCCATTTATAGTCTTTGAGAGGCTCAACCACCTTGCTTATATTTGGGATTAGTTGAGGATATGACTCCATCAGTTGTGATATCCCCCTTAGATGCATCCTTAGGGTTAGATTCGAGCCAAACCAACTCGATCCATCGATAACTATCTTTAGAAAAAAAGGGGATTTCTTGCAAGATTTGCTCAACCAATTTAGTGCTCCCTTACAATGGAAAATAAAGTGCTACAATGCTCCTTGCTAGATAGACAAGAGCACTAGCGCTCCATGTATATGAACAGGGGAGCGTTGATCTTCCAAAGGTTGCCAAGATGACTAATTCCCATAGAAAAACCCGTTGTTTCGACTGTCAAATGATGTGGCTTCTTCTTCTAACATGTTTTAGGGGTTGTATCAAGTGTTCTCATGGTGTCGTTAGCAATGCGACATTTACGTGACGAGAATGCGACACTTACAACACTTGCGACAAAAGTGTGACACTTACGATACTTACGACAATGAGAATGTGACATTATCGAAGTGAGGAACTTTGATGTGTAACATCTGCTGGACTATGATCCACCTTGGACCTAGCAAACTTCTCATCTTCACCTTCATGCTTGAAGACCAATTGAAACTGAGCAAGAACTTAGTTTCTCCCTGGTTACTACCTTTGTTAACATGTTTGCAGGATTATGCTTACTATGTATCTTTTCCAACTTCAATTGTCTATCTTCCAAGACGGATTGTATGAAATGGTAATTGAGTTGTATATGCTTAGTCTTAGAACGGAAGGATGAGTTCTTTGCAAGATGAATGGCACTCTCATTGTCATAGTACAACCTGTTATTATCCTACTTCTTTCCCAGTTCCTCCATAAACCTCTGTAACCAAATCATCTGTTTACTAGCCTCTGTAGCAACAACATACTCTACTTCCATTGTTGAAAGTGAAACAACCTTGTGCAGTTTTGAAATCCAACTTACTATCATTCCACCTACAGTAAAAACATACCTTGTGATGCTCCTCTTGCTATCTTTATCATCTGCCATATCTAAATCAACATATCCATGTAGAACATTGTTTGAAACTCCAAAACATAATGCATGAGTACTAGTACCTCTCAAATACTTGAGAATCCACTTTACTTCCTCCCATTGTTCTTTATCACCTGTCATATATAGATCAACATATCCATGTAGAACAATGTCTGAACCTCCAAAACATAATCCATGAGTACTAGTACCTCTCAAATACCTGAGAATCCACTTTACTGCCTCCCAATGTTCTTTACCTAGATTGTTCATATACTTACTCACAACTCCCACTGCATGTGCAATATCTGATCTTGTGCACACCATAACATACATCAAACTGCCAACTTCCGATGAATAAGGGACCCTAGACATGTATTTTATCAGCTCACGTGTCTTGGGACACATTTCCTTGGTTAATTTGAAATGGTTGGCCAAAGGTGTACTAACTGGTTTTGCATTCTGCATTCTAAACCTCTCCAACACCTCTATCTACTCACCCTGAGACAATGTCAATTCGTGATTTTTCCTCTCTATTTTTATTCTCATACCAATGATTTTATTTGTGGCACCCAAATCCTTCATCACAAATGAATTAACTAATTTCGTTTTGAGCACATTTATATCCTGCATGTTAGACCCTGCAACAAGCATACCATCTATATACAATGGCAATATAATATAGCTTCCATTTTCTAGCCTTTTAAAATAAACACGATGATCAGAATGACATCTACTATAACCTCGTTCTATCATAAACCTGTCAAACTTCAAATTCCACTTCCTTGGAGCTTGCGTTAGTCCATACAAGCTCTTCTTCAACTTGCATACCAAATTTTCCTTTCCTTTGCCCTCATACCCATGTGACTACTGCATATAAATATCTTCCTCCAAATCCTCATGGAGAAAAGTTTACATCTAATTGTTCAAGATGCAATTCTTATACTTCCATAAGACTTCAAATAGTCCTAATTGAAGTCATTTTAACAACAGGGGAAAATATTGAATCAAAATCTATACCTTTATTTTGTGCAAACCCCTTTACAACAAGTCTAACCTTGTACCACTTTTTACCTCCATCTTCTTCCTTCAACCTATATATCCATTTATTCTGCAATGCTCTTTTTCCCACATGAAACTAAACCAAGTCCCAAGTCTGGTTATTTACTAAGGAATCCATTTCCTCTTTCATGCCTTGCTTCCATTTCCTTTTAGTGTCTACCTGCATTGCTTCTTCATAACTTTCTGGTTCACTAGAATCATTTAATAATAAATAATACAATGAAGGAGAGTATCATTTAGGGGGTCTACTTAACTTGGTAGATATTCTAACAACACTCGTAGGAGTTTGAGGTACCTGATGCTTCTGCTATTGTACATTTTGATTTTTTGGTACCTTTGGAATTTCTTTTTCAGTGATCTCATCAAGCACTGTGTATTTTGGTTTTTCTTTTTCTTGTTTCTTTTTCTGCAAATGATCTTTGTATATTACCTTCTCATTGAATATGGCATATCTACTCCTAATGATTTGTTTATTTTCGTAATCCCATAAGTGATAACCAAAATCATTAACACCGTATCCAATAAAGGTACACTTCTTGGATTTTTCTTCAAGTTTTGTTATATTTTCATTATCAATATGGACAAATGTTTCACAACCAAAAGTATTCAGAAATGAATAGTTTACCTTTTTACCTGTCCATGCCTCCTCTAGAATGTCACCATCCAAAGAGGTTGAAGGTCCTATGTTTATTAAGTAAACAATAATATCTACAACATCTTCCCACAACTGTAAGGGCAACCTAGTATGCAATCTTGTACTCCTTGCATGTTCCATAATTGTCTTGTTCATCCTTTCTGATACACCATTTTCTTGTGGTGTTCCTGGAACTGTCTTCTCTCTACGAATCCTATGGTATGAACAGTAATAATCAAACTCCTTGCTGCAATATTCACCTCCATTATTTGATCTAAGGGACTTCAACCTCTTTCCTGTCTCATTCTCAACCAAAGCTTTCAGTTTCTTAAAAATATAAAAAAACATCAATTTTTAGTTGAATCGAATAAACCCAAGTTTTTCTATTTGCATCATCAATAAAAATAACATAATAACGAGAGCCATCGAGAGATGATACCTGAGTTGGTTTTGTTATCACTGAGAGTCACCCTCTGACTACAAGACGATAAGCCCAATACCCATCAAAATAAAGTAAAAGGGTTAAATGGTTTGAGTAGGTGGATTAGTGAGACTGCAGGTAGAGGAAAAGATAGCAGAGGTAACTATAGATCAGTTCGGGACCATTGGGCTATGGAGTCCTAAATATCGTGAATAAGGAAGGCATTTAAACTGCCTATCAGACAAAGGATTTAAGTGGTGATGAGGAGAAGAAGGCAGCAAATGTCTGAGTGATGAATAACGAAAAATGGGCAAGATAACGACAGATCCTCTACCGCCTCAGGAATCCATAGATCAGAGAGATGCTACATCTAGACGAAAAGAAAAGAAAAAAAATATCTGATGAACCATGAAAGATGGGCATGATAGCAACAGATCCTCCATCGCCTTAGGAATCCATAAATCAAAGAGATTACATTCAGATAATAAGGAAAATAGAAGGGTCTGAGTGATGAACGATGAACCTGGGAAAGATGACAATAGATCCTCCATCGCCTCATGAATCCATGAATCACAGATACTACATTCAGACAATAAGGAAAGCATGAAACAACTCATAAATTAAGAAGACGGTCAGATAAAAATGATTTAAAGGAATCTTCAATAACATATATTTACAATCCAAGCCTGCAGGCATACAAATTGAAAAATTACAGAGCCCTGCTCTTGAAACTCACTCGGCTCTCCAGCCTATAAAGAAACCCCCCCCCTCTTGTCAAAATAAAGACTGATCTATTTATAATCAACTCAGTCCACAACGTCCAAGAGTGTGATCCAGCCATTCCATTCAAAGCTTTACGTCTACGTCTTCTTCTGTCAGACTATGCGTGTATCCTCCTGTCAGCTGCAAACTCAGCTTAGCATGGACCAACAGGAAAAACGTCCATCGCGGTACCTCAGGCTGATAATTCTGTCTCCACGGCCATATCCTCCACGTCTTCTATTTATGGAGTGAGTTGAGGTTTCAACCACCACTCCCTTTCATTAACTGATCTCTCATTGAGATCGGGATGAGGCTTAATACCTAGGGGGCCACCATGTGCTGCTCTTGGATTAAATGCTATATAAGCACGTGATTGTGGGGCTGTCAAAAGCGGTTTGGATTCACACCGCTTTTGAGCCCACAATTCACCACCTTTTGCCACATAGCTCTTTAATTATACCATGGTTTCGATTGTGGGACCGCTCAATAATTTTAACGCTCAAGCAAGTTGTGTCCCCACAATGAAGCGTGGTTGTCGATCTGGTCACAATATGCAATTTGGGAAAGCCCTGCTTTCGCTGCCACGCGACGCTCTTAGATGGACCCTGCTTTCTGCTGCAGCGATCAACGACTCATAATTACTTCAGGAGTTCGGGCTTTGGGCCTTTCCAATGTATAGCTCTTTCAATCCTCTGAAGTGAATCTTCTGAAGTGTGAGATATGCTGACGCGTGTCCTCAACCTTCAATGGCTTAGATTTACTTCGGGACTTCGACTCCTCTGTCTAGTCGTTAATCCTTACGTTACTTTGAAATCTAGATCACCCGAGAGCCATCGATTTGAATTATTCATGGGATCTCCGCTGCTAAAAATCGAGCATGTCTGCTCGCTTGTGTTTCAAGACCGAATTGGACCATTCTTAATGCTGCGCTTTGTGCTCTAGGCTGATATCTACGCAAACCATGGACTTGGTCATCTTGCAATCTTTTGACAGCTATGTGTGATAACATTTGGCTCCACAGGGGATGGCATGTTCCCTGCGAGCTGCCAAGAGTGTGCAGTTCCAGTGCCTTAGCCTTTTGGTTGTGGAGTTGAGTTCAAAAAACATCCTGCTGAGGACCACATGCTGATATGTACATATTCTACTTACAAAAAGAAAACAAACACATGTGCTCCAAAAGGAGCTTATTTACGTACAATCCTATACTAACTGATTTTTTACAATGTGTTAGGTGAAAGCAAACTTCCACCATAGCCACCTAGACTGCTTGGTGACATAACTCTTCTTTTCACTGCAAATGATCCACAAAAGGTAAGGGAAGTATGTCAATGGAATGAAAACATGTTTTGGAACACTGATAATACCCCCAAATGATGATAAGATGAATAATTTTGCAGGCTCCAATGCTTTTGGAAAACTCAACTCCATACATCACCCCACAGGGTCATTAAATTTATAATAAGGAACGCTAAACTGGTAAGAAATTATTTCCTTCGTTGCATCATTTCCTACCTATTGTTTGATGTCCTCAACATGTACAGGTAAGTACAATATTGCTGCAGGTTGGGTAATCCCATGCGATACTTGCTCATTTATAAGTGTTGGACATGAGATAAGCTGCACATTTTGCTCTTCCTTTTCTCCTTCGTTATCATGTATAGGAATTGCGTTATGAGGTTCCAAAGAAGCCATGAAAAAACTATGCTCTTCATTATCAAAATATTCAAAAGAGAAATGTTGATTTTCATGAACATTTAAAACAACAGATACATATGATATGATGCCAGATGTTTCTGTGTTATTGTTAACATAATGAATATCATTCAACACCTCTTGATCTTCATGATAAATGTTTTCTTCTTCGGTGAATGCTTCATCACAAATCTAGCTTTCATGACTAGAAGAATCTTTATGAAGCAAAGAAAGTTCATCACAACAATTTTCATAAAGATAGTCAGTTGAAAAATAATCTTTACAAAACAAATTGAAAGCTGCATGAAAATCTGTCAAAGAGTTGATGCTTGCAGTGGGAAGAGATTGACACCAATCATGGGCAATCCCTTTTAATGAACACTCGAAAAGTTGAATCTGAATATCTTCATGCACGATATGAAATCGATGAATAAATTCATGAAAGTCCAGCAAATGTTCAGCTGGTACTTCCCACTCTTTTCCTCGAAATTTAGGAAGGCTTCTTTCCCTTATGGGCCCTTCAATGTGTAGTTTAACGAGTCCAGAGAAAGAAAAATCGATGGTTTTTCATATTTAAAGAGTATGAAAAGAGCTTAAAGGTGACTCTAGGGTTGTCATTTTTCGTAATTTTAGTCTTCGAGGTCCGAAAAGGAGATAAACTATTACTCAGAAGACACCCTTTCGAACTTTTTAACAAGTGTGAAAGGAAGCAATATCACTCGACAATCATTTCATGCTTAGAGAGTCTGAAAAGAGCTTAAAGGAAACTCCAGGGGGTTCCTTTTTCGCATAACCTTTCCGAGTCTAAAAGAGTGATAAAATTATACTCGATTACATTCTCATGTATTTGTGAGGGTGAGAAGGAACAAAGACTAAGCTCATTGGTGTTACAAGGTCATCGAAAAGACTCTACTCAAATTCTTGTAAAATCAAGTTGTTCTAGGCAAAAGACATTGGTAATTTCTCGAAAAATGATAAGAAACCCAAAAATAGACTTTATAATAAGAAGAAATGACCAAATTGAACCTATCAAATATCAAACTAGGTCAAAAATTCAGTTTTACCTTTGTTTTTACTATTCTCCTTTGGTCTTTGGATTTTTACCTCTTTTGGAGTGTTTTTCGAGCGTTGATTGCGGGGGTTGTTGCCGACCATTTTCAAAACCGTTTGGACCAGGTTGGTTGTTTCCTTCTCCTCGTCCTTTTTCATACCTTTCTATTGCATTTCAACCTTTAGTTTAGGTGTTCTAGGCTCCTTGGGAAGTCTTGGAGCACCAAACTGGATCAATGCTCCCTCAAGGCATCGAGAGGAGTGTCGATCATGATTTGAATGCGTTGGTGTGCATGTTGAGGGAGAAGTAGCGCTCTATTAGCTTCTTTGAGAGAGCGCTAGGTGCATGACTCAATTTATTTATTTTTTGGCTAAAAAGAGACAATTTCTTTCATTGAGGGTTTAACTAATGATGATTAATTGATGTATTTGTAAGTTTCATCCATAGCTAGCCATGATTGAGTGGAAAGAACACGAGCATGAGTTCGATGAAATCGCCTCTCTTCAAGACCCTTAAGCGAGGGCGGCGTTACACAATTGCGACCTACTCAAGTATTTCAAACTTCAGAACATGAGAAAAGAACTATTATTGCTTGAATACTTGATTGGTCTATGGGACGACGCTGAGCAAGCATTCTGAATAGGGCCGCATATGCTTGAGATTGAGATGGATGATGTATATTTTTTTACGGAGATCTTGAGGAGAGGGGTGCCCATACTTTTGTCTGGACACCGGGCTACTCTGTGACCGACCGAGGCATATGTTTTTGAATACTGCATACCAGGGTCATGGTTGGTGGGAGGAAGGATTGTGATAAAAGATATGAGGGATCTATCACTTCGCTCCATCCTATTCGCTATCACCAATTTGGCGGGGAACACTAGTGCCCATCTCATCTCTCAATCCCAAATTTCTTATGCCATTCAATGTTTAGAACCAAGGTTGTTCAACTGGAGTGCAGAGTTCCCGAGGAATGTTAAAGAGCAGATATCCATATGTAGAATTGGCAGGAAAAAATAGTTCATATATGGTTCTTTCTTGGTTTCATTTTTCCTAGAGCGGATTCCCCAGATGTAGCCACAGGTTGCAATGATAGCACGTCCTGTGACCGATCCTCGCATGGAAAGGTGGACCAGTCTCTCCCCCAGGTTGGGGAACGAGCCCTCAACTTTTAGATTCACTGTTGACTTCTTCGCATGGTGAAGGAGACAGTTGGTCATGATTGAGGACTTCCCCTATGATGGGATAGATTTCAGAGGCAATGCTGACTTGGTACTTCCTGAGGGCATTCGATGGGATGCATCAGGTACGAAAGATCATAACCTTGTAACAATATTTTTGGTTGTTTTTATATGTTTTTGGTTGTACAACGAGGGATATAAACCATTTCGTTTTCATCATGCAGACAGAGGTGCGTCACGTCCGGCAGAGATGCCAGTATTGGGGCATCATGGGGATGCACAAGCGGTAGTTGAGCACGACGTTGTAGTGGGAGGATTCCCGGAGGTGGAGAGAAACCTTTGGGGCTTGAGGATGGGTGTTCCTCCTTTGAGGAGGCAAGATGTGCCTATACATCTTTAGAGACATACAATTGGGGTCTCTGAAGGCCTCAATCATTCACTACGATTGGTGGCACGAGCGGTAGTGTGATATCAAGAGCACAACATGATATGGGAGGATGATTAGAGTCCTCAGTTATTTTGTAGTCTTTATGATGATACTATGGGCATGAAGGCCCATGTTTTGCCTCGTTATATATATATATATATATATATATATATATATATATATATATATATATATATAT
>ML823805.1:19352-53854 GCA_009831015.1 Picea engelmannii
CCTATGTTTCATTTTTGTTTTACGTGATGTTTTATACATATGATTTATGTTTCAAATGTTTATTTATGAGCAATATACCAATCCAACATGTAATTTGCTAATGAATCTGCTATTGTGTTGAGCTCTCTCGATATGTGTTTGTACTCAAGAAATTCAAAAGCTCTTTCAAGACGATGAACCCTCAGATGGAGACATAGTAAATTTTAGTTGTGAACGATGTACTCACGATTTAGTTGACGGACCACGAGTTGACAGTCGAGGTTGATAATCAATTGAGATATCCCTAGAGAGGAGGCTTCAGTCAAGAGTCTTATGACAACATGATACTCTGCAACATTATTGGTTGCAGATCTGAGGCAAATTCCTCTTAAACTCACTAACTCGCCAGAGTGGTAGATGACCCAAGTTGCAGAAGTGATGTTCTGGGTATGTCAACTAACGCCATCTGCAAACCCAAAATAGATCGGAAATGATGATGTCGTTTGTGCATTCAATCACAAAGCAAAGTATAAGTAGTTGAGACAAAACTCGTGCACGCAAACCTAGATAATTTTAAGCTGCCATTCCCTACTTTTCTCATCCTCGGGATTGGGCGCCTTCATTAACTGTCTTGATTGTTGTTGATTGGTGCCATCGCGAGAGTCCTGCCTTCCTTTTCTAGCTGGCGTTTAGGTGTCATTGACGCATTGCCCTTGGTTATGGTTCTTGTTCTTTCAAGTGAGTTGGCAGGGGATCTCAAGGTCGATCTGCTGGATCTCTCCCCGTGGCCTCTCGGGAGAGTTCCCCTATGTTAGATGTTGTCGTGGCATTCTCAAGGCACGGTCTTGTCGACTGCAGTCCTTGTGGGTAGCTGGCAGCCAAACACCATCCAATCGCCAGAGATCTCGATGGGTGTCAAGCTGATCGCACATGGAAGGGGAGGACCGATATGCAGGATCATTTACTAGCTCCCCACTATTCTCGGGTATCCCTCCTCTGTCTTCCTTCCTTCTTAGCTCTTATTTCGAGGGAGGGTGCACCTCTCTTGCTGGGAGGAACCCTGTGGCATCTTCCTCACCTTTTCCTTTCGAGGGACCTGATTGCCGAGTTTGGAGGTCGCTTAGGTGGTAGGTGCTGATGTGGATATATGACATGTCACGTCGTTCCTCCGGGCGCTCGGTCTCTTGTAAAGTCAAGTCCTTCCTATCCATAGTTGGGCTTCCGCCCAGTTTGTTCTTCTGTCGGTCCTTCTCTGCCTCGGGGTCGATCTTGGTGTAACTGGTTCTTCTAGCTTCCTGGGGGGGTTGGCTCTCGCTTGACCATTCCCCTTGCTCATGATCCTAGGTGTAAAGGTCTCGTCTTGCGATTGCGGCACAAGATTGTGTGAAACTCTCCTTCACTGAGAGATTTCAGGGCTTGTAGCACGAGTCCTCCTTAATCCCGAGGCTTTCATTAGTTAACCAGTCTGCGAGTTTGTTGGTCAAGTGCTTCACATGTATGGGTATGATTACTGACATGGAGGCCAGAATTTATTGAATGGCTTCCAGGCTAGCCTCTAGATGCCAATTTTTTATTGTTTTCAAAGTCAGAGATCCATGTTTCAATATTTTGAACATATTGATTACGATCCGGGAGTCACCTTTTGTGATTAGATTGTCATAACCCTGAGCCTTGACTACACATAGCCCTTCTTCCAGAGCTTGGATTTCCACAACGTTGTTGGTATTTATCCCCATTTGACCCCCATATATTCTCAAGACATTTCCTTTGTTGTTTGGAAAGAATCCTCCATACCCTGCCTATCCCAAATTTCGTTTTGAGAACTCGTCAAAGTTCATCTTGACAAACCTTTCTAGGGGGAGGTTCCGTTGAGATTCCGAGGCTGGAGGGGTCGTTGTTGGTTGTTGTCTGAGGGAGTCTAGGCCAACCTTGAGGTTGAGGCCTTGGACTATTGATAGCTCATACATGCTAACATGCCAATCTTTCTCCGCCCAGGGATGGGCCATAATCATTTCCCAGACTGAAGAGAGGACCTTGTTCCAAAATTCTTATGGAGGAAGGGCTTTGAGCCTAAAGACCCTACGATTGCATTCCTTCCAGACTTCCCAAGTAAGAAATCCAGGTAAGAGGATCCATGCTCTGTTGACAATAGGGTTCTACATTATGGTTATTTGCCATTTTTCTATGGTGTCCCTTATGGAGTTCCTATTACGACCAGAGTGCCTAAAGAGAAATGTCTGGAGGGTCCATAGTTTTTTTGTATAGGTGCAAATATTTAGGAGGTGCTTATTTATTTCCTTGTGCATCTGGAAAAGAGGGCATCGAGAGGGGCCAGAGAGCTCCGGTTTGCAAAGATTGTCCCAAGTGAGAGCTCTATTTAGGGCTATCAACCAAAGGAAGGTCGAAACTTTTGCCCAGAGACTTTGTTTACAATTCTTGAGCCAAATACCTAGGAACTCCCAGGTATTTGGACGAAAGCTTGCTTGGTTGGAACCCAAGGAGGTCTGTTAGGTGACATTGGATCAACTGAGGGGTGTTGAAGAAGAAGATGTTGGATTTCTATTTGTTGACACACATCCTCAAGGCTTCGGAGAAGTCTTGGAGGACTTGCTTGATTGTTAGGGATTCCATTCGAATTGGAGAATCCATTAACATTGTGTCATTTACAAATTGCTGATGCGAGGCTGTGGATTCTTCGCCATGGAGAGAAGTCCCTTTTTAGTTTCGTAGCGCCACTTTTTCCTTGATAGCTCTTCCCAAGCCTTCTACCATCATAATGAAGAGGAGGGGAGATAGGGGGTATCTGTGTCAAATACCCCTGGATGGGGAGAAGGTTAGGGATGGGGAACCATTAACCAAGATAGAAAAGAAGGTTGTGGAGAGCAGAGAGTGAACCCATTGTATCCATACTTCATTGAAGCCAAAAGCAACCAGGATGTTGAGGATGTAGTTCTAGTTCAAGTTGTCAAAGGATTTTGAGAGGTCTAATTTGATGAGCATTAGAGTTTCTTGGAGGAATGAAGAGAGTGGATATGGTCATGTGTTAGAATTATACTATCTAGGATTTGTCTTCCTTTCGCAAAACCTGTCTGCTCCATGGAGATGAGAGAGGGGAGGAGGGGTTTTAGTTTGTTCTCAATGATTTTGGAAATGAGTTTCTAGATAACATTGCAGAGAGATATAGGGGAAAATTTGCTATGGCTTTCTACTTTGTCTTATTTAGGGATGAGAGTGAGGAAGGTAGCATTAAAATTCAATAGGAATTTTTTGAATTTTCTAGAGTCTTCCACTACTTCCCATAATTCATTCTTTATTACTCGCCAACAGGCTTGGTAGAAGTCCACTTTGAAACCATTTGGTCTTGGAGATTTCCCTTTTGTCGTCTCCTACATCACTTGCTCTACCTCTTCCATGTTGACTAGCCTCATCAAGGCTTCATTATGGTTTTTATTTATCATTTTTGGAATATACTGAGTAATATTTTTTATTGCGTCCTTTCGATTAAGTTGTGGTTCTTACATTAGATTTTTGTAGAATTGAAGAAGCTCTGATTGGATATCCTAGTGGTTACTTAATTATTGACTTGTTGGTCTTCTAGAGAGATAATTTTGTTTTGGTGTCTCCGCTGGATCATCGAGTTGTGGAAAAACTTTGAGTTTCTCTCACCTTCCTGGATTCATAGGATTGTTGATTTCTATCTCTAGAGTATTTCCTTGTGCTTGTCTCTGGTTGCTATTTGGGCCATGAGAGAGATTTCTTGCTTTATTAGCTCCTAGGAGCACCCTGAAGCGATCATCTAATGTTGGTTTTGTTTAATTCTTTCTTGAAGTTTTTTTTTGTCTTGAAATATGTTTCCAAATTATTATTTATTCCATAACTTGATTTGTTGTTTTAGGTTCTTCAGTTGTTGTTGGAGTCTGTATATTGGGGAGCTCGAGTTGACGACCACTGCTTTCCTCTGGGAGGGAAAGTTGGAGTGTAAGGAGGGGTCTTTTAGCTAGAAGGATTTGAAGTGGAAGGGACGGTTCTTGGGGCTAGATGGCATGTCGATGAGGAGGTTGATGGGCCAGTGGTCTGATCCATGATAGGGGAGAATGGTGGCTTCTATGGAGAAGTTTCTTTGAAGAAGGGGTTTTGAGATGAGGAAGTGATCCAGACGAGAGGCTATGTGGTGTTGGCCAGCTCAGTGGTTGCTCTAGGTAAAGGTTCCATTAGTGGTCTCCCAATCAACCAAGCCCAGGTCGTTGATGGTTTCTTTAAATCTATCAGAGTCTTGATCCATTAGGTTGAAGCCTCCACTTTTCTCTGGGAGAGAGATTATAATGTTAAAGTCTACCCCTATGATCCAAGGATGGATTTCTAAGAGAGGGACAATATGGGAGAGGGACTACAAAAAGGTTAATTTATCCTGCAAAAATTGAGGACCGTAGACATTGGTGATGTAACCTTATTGGTTAGATCCTATTAGTTGGAATTTGGCTAATATAATATGATGAGTGGAGAAGAAGGAGGAAATAGAGATTTTGCTAGGGTTCCAGAGGATTTCCAAACCCCCTGATGCTCCTTTAGCATCTATTGCTATGACATTGCAACTTCTCCAACATTTGGTGGCCAATTTTTCCATAGTTGCGGAAGTGCATTTGGTTTCTTGTATCATCATCATAGAAGGTTTTTCCTAAGATATCAAGGTCTTTAAGAATATTTGCTTACTCGAGATGTTTACGACTCTTACATTCCAAGATATGTATTTCATTGGGAAGGTTGGGGGTGTGAGGGGAATTTTTTCACCATGCTCTTAATCCTTCCGGAATTTAGAAGGAGTTCTCCTAGTTCTTGTAAGAGTTGCTTGTTAGATGGCCTTCCTCTTTTTTTGTCATCTTTGGGGGCCTTAATAATTTCTTTGCTTGAAGTGTTTATGATTCCTAATGATGCAGGTACAATGTTCTTACCTTTTTGGGTCACTGCTCCTTTCTCTTTATTCCTTGATTTGATCAAGGCACTTTTCAATAGTCTTATTTGTTGATATGGAATCAAGTGTTCCTCTTTCTGTTCACATGTTGGTGCAATGCCTTGTAGATCTAGCTGTTCCAGATTGTCCTGCTCCTCCTTTAGGGGTTTAGAGGGGACCATTGGATCATATTGGTTTGGTGGATGGAGTTCGAACTCGAGGGGGGAGGGAACAATAGTGGTGGTAAGTTCCTTTTCTTGTCTAGGTTGGGAAATTGGTTGGGTTTTGACCGAGAACTTCTTACTCTGAGAGGTTAGCTAAAGAGTTGAAACTGTTACTGGTGTGAGGGAATTTGGGGATGGGATGGGTGGGTATTTTATTTTATGCTTTGTGCTTGGCTTGGAATTTTTCAAATCCTGCCTCGTCCTTTTCTGATTGGCGATTAGGGGGTTTTGATTTCTTGTTCAGGGGACATTCTCAGAAAAAGTGCCCATGTGCATGGAATTTTTGACATTGAAATGGACCGTGTTCATAATATAGGGTCTGGAGCCAATCAATGTCACTATATCTGAGGCAAATTGAAGCTGGTAGATCTTTGGAAATTGAGGTAGACATAGATACGGGCGTAGGAGGTGTTGTTGCCTTGAAGGGTGACCTATGTAATCTTGACAAAGGATCTGAGAGTGTTCCCTATACCCTATAGAATTCCTGTGTGCTAGTACTCTCGTGGGAGCGAGTACAGTCTGATCCATACCGAGGATGCAGTGAAATCTTTTTTTCCTGGACTGAAGTTCTCTTTCCAGATACTCATATATAGGCTTATAGAGTTGAAGAAGTACGATCCTCCTTGGAAGACTCTGTCATGATCTTTCGCCAGGTTGAAGATGGCTGAGAAGAATCCTTTAGATCCTAGTTTGAGGGAGACATCTCCTTTGGGCTTCCATATGGTTTTGATCCACCACACGAGGGCTTTCTCAGATGGCCAAAGGCCCATATATTTGCATATGAGAGCATGGCCTTGCATGCATCGGATGTCCTCCCCCAGAAGGGGTGACAAGATTTCATACTCCGAAATTTCCTCTGCCTGTGGGATGCAGGTCAATAGGATTTTCTTGTTGGCTTTTTGGTTTTGCAGGGTTTGAGTTGGGAGCGGTTTTGAACTTGTCAGTATTTCTTTAGGTTCTTTTATTTGTTTTGCGTCCATTGGGTTGGGGGAACTTGAGGTGACAAGGATGCAGGCAAGGGTTTGGGGCTGTCGATTGCTGCCAACCACTATGTTTCAGAATGAGGGGGCGACTCCTCTCTGAGCGGGGGCTGCCATTGCTGATTCGAGAGGTTAGAATAAGGTTGAAGTTGCAGAACTAAAATATATTCATCAACTATCGCCAAATAAGATATTAGAAAATAAAATGGTAAATATTTAATAATGTATTATTGATTTCAAATTTATAAATAGTTTGAAGTTTTGAATATCAAATTATACTAGTTTCGATATTTTGGAAATTCTGGTCTGTGGCTAATGTTTCCTTGGCCGTAGACGACACACTTTTTTCTCTCATGTGGCTCAGGAGGGCATTATCCTGCGACCCCCTCGCTTGGTTGCTTCTTCCCCAAGCGTTTCTCTCCCTTCTGGAGACTCTACTTCCCAGTTTATCCAACTCGGTGGCTCCTCTCCCCATCGCTTGGATCTTCTCGCGCAGATCGAGCTCTTAATTTTTGTAGGCGAGTTGTGGCTTCATGCAACAACTCCTTCTAGGGAAGCTGCGCCTTCTCCCTATGCCATCCTCTTGCTCTGTTCGGGGCCTGGTGCCTAGATCCATTTCTGGTCCCGACCTTTCTTCAGGTTCCAACTGGTTGCAGTGCGTCTGGGGGCGCCATCTGGGAGTTTTATCTCGGATCTGTTATTTTTTGGAGGGGCGAACGGTTCTTCCTCTATGGAAGCTCAGATCTGGGATTGAGGCTTGGAGATTTACTCTGTGTCTTGGTCTCTGGTTTGGATGGTGGTCGATCCCTTCTCTTTATGAGGTTGGGGTGCGATCTATATTGTTGGTGGGGGCTTCATTCCCCGATGGCTCTAGTTCGTTCAAGGTTTGTAGTATGATCAGATCAAAGTTTCTTTGGGCTCGAGCCCATGGATTTCTCTTTCTAATTTTGGTATGAGGGTGTGGCTTGAGATTTGAGGTCCAATATTGGGTGTGCGGTGTTGTTGCTATGAACAAGACTTTGAGGTCCTTCATGTGGGCATGCAACTCCTTGGTTCTCCGTCGATTTTCTTTTTGGAAGGGTCTTTGTTGGTGTCGTGGTCTGCTGATTGTTTTTTAGGGTTCCATTCCTCTCTGACCTGATCCATCTGATCTCTGGGGTTTTTTGTGGTGTTCGCTCGGGTTCTTTTGCATTGGAGTTTTCATGAGGCCTCTTGGCTTTTTCTGCCTCCTTATGGGTTTATTCTCCAGCTCCATATTTTGTTCATCTTTTGTGGTTTTTTACTTTTGGCCAAGTATGGCTTCTATCACTTGTCATAGTTTTCCCAAGTATTGGGCATGTGCTTTCAACACCTACAAAATGTAATTTGGTTCTCTATTGATGAATAGAATTACGATTTTTTCCGAGGAAAAAAAATCAAATTATACTAGTTTTTTATTTTTTATTTGAAGGTAAAAATCACTCATAGAACTTAATTCAATTTCTACGTTTCTTTTATATGATTATTGTTAATTTTTTTTTCTCAATGATCAAGTTTTCATTTTCTAAATTTACTTTATCTTACATTTAAGTCTACAATTATTGGCTTTTCCAAATTTTAATATTTTGATTGGAAAAAGGGTTTGTGGCTATGCATCAAACATTTGCACCTTGTTCTTGTACTATGTTAAAAACTCCCCGTGTTTTGGCTTTATTCAAGCCAAGTATTATTGGTTAGCGTCCCTATCCATCAATGCTCTTATAGAGGAAGGACACGTCAAATGGCTTTTCCTTGAAATTATCTATCTACTTCCTATTAAAAAATATAAAGTCTTGTATGCATTGGGTTTTCTTTTCAAGTTTTTTATTCATCTTGACACTGTGTGAGTGATGAGTCCTTTCACTGCTTTTATCTGTAAACATTGGCAATTAGGACCAAAATTTATGAATTTTTTTTTTTGTCGTAACCCATCTCCAAACCTTGCATTTCAAATGGTCATATTTTATCTCTATCAATTACATACATGAACAAGGAAATATGTGATCTCACTAACTGTTAGTGATCTCACAATTACTATTTTAGTAACAAGGAAGTAATTGTGAAATAGTAATTACTATTTAATTGTTAGTGAGCAAGAAGTGTTGTGTCAGGCCTTTGCAAGGAAAACACCACCATTCAAGAACATTCAAGAACACGAAAAGTAGGAGAGGGTTCCATTGCCTGGGCAATCTCAACCACAACAACAAATGCTTCAACAATTCCCCCAATTTGCCCGGATGGATTTATTCAAGACTGATCAATCGGAAGGCAATGTCGTCCACTTATTTCAGTTTGGGACCTCGTGAACCTCTGAGTTTGGGTAAGATACTTCATTGATCTATTTGTTCCTATGGCTAGGCTATGCTCCCTGAAACTAGTGAGAACTAAGCTTTTTTCTTTTAGTTTCACTTCGTCTTTCTTGTTAGGATATGCTTTATAAATTTTCAAATCACATGTATCAGATAGATAAGTAGATAGACAAAAGGGTGTGTATATAGACAATATATTTTCCTTTTACCAACTCATCTTCTTGTGTTTGTTTAGTATTTTGACTTATAACAAAAATCAATTTGCTATGGGTTTAACTTGATTTTAGGCCCAGTCCTTCCCTCAATCAGTCTTTTCGGTCCTTTTCCTTTAGAGATTGAAGGAGTTGTGGAGTAGCAGGCCCAGTGAGTCCTGCCATGCATAATGCAATGTGTCCATTTGATTAACCAAATCTTTCCACCATGATTTTTGTCCTAATAATTTATGCTGAGCCATTGAGTTTCTGCCATACCAACCACTAGGCAGAGGACATGCTTTCTCAGGGGTAGATGATGCTAGTGTTGGGAAATTAACCAATAACGATCTAACTATCTCTTTTCTTACAGATGAGATTATGGTGGTTATTAATACCATAAATTCATTTAAGCCTGTACCTTTCTTATATTTATTTATTATTATTTCTTCATTGTATTTCTACAACTTCATCAACCAAAACTTCAAAATGGCGTCAATAAAGAGGAAACAAAATAAGACGTAGAAAATGAAGGTCAAGTAAACATAGAGTTTATTTATGATGCAGACAATGTTGTTGAGCAGACTGGATGGCTCAATGTCCACGACAGAGACACAAGAGAACAACTATCTTGAAATTAAATAAGCCATACTTCCACCATCCTCGAGATTGAGAGAAGGTCAACTCGTGGTTGCCCATGTCCTATTTTATAAAGTTTGTTGTGATTTTGGCTTGGATCAATACAAGGAAGATCTGTATATTTATGTTTATCATGAAATGTCATTTATAGCTTACTAGGCCATGATATTGATCTTATGGCACTTAGCTTTTTGGGACAACATATAAACTTGAAGATGATTCATGTTTCCTTATACTGTGTGTATAATTAATTTGACATGATTTTTCTTATCTCAGTTTGAATATCTATTCCTTGTGTGTACATTGTTATGTGTTCACAATACTAGTACCAAAATTCAAGTTTGACAGCCATTGGATGAATAATGGGGGTTAGCCAGAGGAAACACTATCCATTCTTTTATTGTAAATCACTGTAAGATGTAAGGATGCAAGCCACAATAGATTGTTTGTACCTTAACTGCATATCTAGGATGTCCAACCTTCCAACAACATCTTCGACCGCTTCATCCCATGAACGATGTGTTTTCATCCCACGAACTATGTATCTTCAACTAACCGGTGATGTGGTGATGTATTGTATATGTAGATCACAAATATATGCAGAATGATGATTGAACGATTATATTTTGGTGATGTTGAGAACGATGATGTTGTGATGTATTGTAGAATGACAAATAAACTATGTATCTTCAACTAACCCGTGATGTGGTGATGTATTGTATGTGCAAATCACAAATATATGCACAACGATGATGTTGTGATGTATTGTATAATCACAAATATATGCAGAAGCACTCTATGGCGATGGAGAAAGGATGAGAAAGGCATATGCAGAAGCACCTTATGGTGGTGGACAATGGTGCAACTTATGGCGATGGACAATGGTGGTAGATTGTTGTCAAAAGACAATGATGGTAGAGTGTCGTCAATACTCACCTCATGATGGAGAAAGTGGAGAAAGGCAACATATGCAGAAGCACTAAGTATATGTAACATTGCAAAAAATGGATTATGTCAGCCTCTTTAAAGATTTATAATAGATCGAAAACTTAGCTTTATCTACCTTATCTAAGATAAAGATTTATAATAGAACAAAAACTTAGCTTTATTTATCTTATCTAAGATGAGCCACAATAAAACTTTGAACTTGTTAGCTAGCTAATAGTATATTTAATAAAATAAATTTAAATATTATAAAAAAAAAAAAAACTATTTTATTTTTTATTTTTTTATGTAAAAGTTTGAAAAACCTAAAAAAAATTGTAGTCAAACTCAAACTAATCGAAAGTCAATGTTATATCGAATGTTAGAGTACCTACTTGCCTTCGACAGGGACTAATAAGTTCAATGCTAAGTTGGTGGATTTCATTTGCATGCATATCTCTAAATTTGTCTTTTGTGTTTTGTCTTATGCATATTCAAATGCTTGGTGATATGAAAACCGTATAAACAACGTTAATAAGTTCCAATATTAAGTTGGTGGATTTCATTTGTATGAATGTCTTAATTTTATCTTATGCGTGTAACATTTTTTAAATGCTTGGTGATATTAATAATTGTTTAATATGCATGTAATGTTTGCCATCAAGAGTTCTCAATGTTAATAAGTTCTCGTGTTAAGGTGGTGGATTTAATTCATATGCATGTCCTTAATTTTGTTTTATGCAAGCAATGTTATTCGAATGATTCATGATATGAACCTGTTTAATATGCATGTAATGTTTGTTAATGAAGAGTATTCTAAATAAAAATAATTGATCAAATTCTTAGATGGAACATAGATAATGAGTGGATTAAATTAGCTTTCTATTCTACAACGATGCAAATAACATATTTTCTAGCATGGTTATTTCTTGCTTTTCATTTTCTTGTGTTTAAATTTTGGAAAGACATATTTTTTAGCATGGTTATTTATTGCTTCTCATCTGCTAATGTTTAGTTTTTGATAGTTTTTATCATAATACCATGGTTATTGGAAAGTTCATTGTTTTTAATTTGAGATCAATCTAATGGATGTATACATTGCAGAGTTTTGGAATTTTTTTAGAGCAACATTTTGGGGTATAATGTCATTAATAACAAAAAAACTCTCAACGATTACCTTTGGGCCTCGAGGCTCACGCACTGTGAGAAGTTATCTCAACCATTGTTTCATTCCAACGATATTGTATCATGCCAATGTCCCCTTGTGGTGTTGGAATCATATTCCGAAGCTTTAGGAGACTTTGAATAATGAAATATAGGTAGATAATTCTACTATAGAATGATACTATTCTTTGTGATTACCTTTGCTCCTATTGTCTTGCCCAAATGTTGAGAGATGGAATGGATTTGATGGTGATGTAAGCATTTGAATTAGGGGAGGGTGCAATGGGTTGAGGATTTGGTTTTCTTTTGAAGTGAGGAGAATATTAGCTTGTACTTTAGTTGTTGTAAACTATTGTTTTTTGGTATACTTTCAATTTGTTACTTATGTATGTGTCACTCCAGTGAATGAATTAAATGGTTGATTGGGGCTACTATAAATTATTTATGTAGTTGCGGTGTATGAATAAAGGTTGGGTTACTGATTTCTTTCTATGGAAACATTCTAGCGATTGTCATTTTCATTTACAAATTCATGGAAGTGTGTGGAATATTATTTGATCCCCTTTTATAATATGGCTAATGATAAGAACTTGAGCTTTCAATAACTCACTTAGCGAATGCTTCAGTTAAGAATTCATAGAGAATTGCTTGGAATTTCAGGTAATTTTAATCTTACATTGTGTTGGGAGAGATGGATTCTTAGAAGTTGCTTATGATGATTTCTAGATTGGTGTTCTCCGCCAATCTTGATTAGGCTACTACCAAGAATATAAGTTTTCATAAATATGTTATAATAAATTTTTGTAAATCTTTTATAATATTGGATCTATATGTGATCCATAATCAAGTGAATTATATCCCACTCACTTCACCAAAATGGATACTGTGTGGAAATTTAATTTCTCTTCTCTATCTCAGTCTTATATATAGAGCTCTGGTTCTGTACAAAAGCCACTAGGCCTTTGTTCCTCTGTGTTGCTCTATAATCTCTTTTCTCTCCCTGCTACAAAGCCTTTCCCTGCTTGTAACTTGCACACTACAACCAGCTGGTGACACAATAACAACCCGGTCAATAAAGATCAATTCTCTACAAATATTCTAAAGCTAGTGACTAGATTCCGATGTTATGTGAATTTCTTGTTATCAGTGTAGCCTCTGCTCTTCCGATTGCTACAAATCCTTCCTTGTGCAACCGATGGAAACAACCAACTGCAATCCCCTCCATTCTGAATGAGTTAGCCAGTCCCAAGTCTCTACTCTGAATAGCCTACTGCCCAATGACTTGTAAATATGCTCATAAATCAGTTACCTGACCCACTTCGCCAATGAATATGAGTCAACCAAGAGAAAGCCCGATCGTGCAGAGTGGAATTCTAGTCGACTAGCAAGTGAAGTCAACCTAATAAAGAAGGGTAAAAAAAACCCGATGGAATGAGTTGATCAACAGTGAAGCAAACTACTCAATGAACGAGTTGGGTCGACTGAAAGTGGAGATAAATGCTCAGTGGGAAAATTGGGTGACCATTGGTGAAGAAAAATGACCGAGAGGCAAATTGGGCAACCAACAATGAGGGAAAATGTTCCAACAACTTTGAAAATGCCTAGCATCATCTAAATTCACCCAACATAATCTAAATACTCCCAACAACTTCTAAATACACCTGACAACTTCTTAATATACCATGACTGATAGGAGTTCTCCCTACAACTTCTAAATATGCCCAAGCTATTAGGAATCCACCAAACCACGTTTAAAAATGCCCAACAAAATATATAATGTCGAACAACCTCTAAAAAATGCCCAACAAATTTGTAGCTTGTCCAAGCAAGTAGAAGTCAAGTATGCTAATTAAAATTGACCAACAATGGAAATAATTCGACCTGTCAGAAGTCAAGTCAATCGAGTAATGATTCGGTCAAAACAATGAGGGAAAATGTTCCAACAACTTTGAAAATGCCTAGCATCATCTAAATTCACCCAACATAATCTAAATACTCCCAACAACTTCTAAATACACCTGACAACTTCTTAATATACCATCACTGATAGGAGTTCTCCCTACAACTTCTGAATATGCCCAAGCTATTAGGAATCCACCAAACCACGTTTAAAAATGCCCAACAAAATATAGAATGTCGAACAACCTCTAAAAAATGCCCAACAAATTTGTAGCTTGTCCAAGCAAGTAGAAGTCAAGTATGCTAATTAAAATTGACCAACAATGGAAATAATTCGACTTGTCAGAAGTCAAGTCAATCGAGTAATGATTCGGTCAAAACAGTGAGTCGACCCGGTAAGAAATCGACTGACAAAGAGTTGAGTTGACCAGGTAAATGAAAGTCAACATCGATTGTAATCTAAATCGACCAGGTAAGTATAAGTTGACCAATAGACAGTGGACAACTCAACCTTTGAGATACAAAATCAACTTAAGCAATTGATTACTAGTATAGGGAGAAAGGAGTAGTTCAAACAATGAGAAATTGGTCCATTTAAGTATAAAATCGCCCATGCAATGAGAAATCGACCTAGCTACACATAGAGTTTCCTAGAAAATTGGGATTCGACCCAGACAAGTGGGAAAATGTCCCAGTCGATTGAAAAATGTCTTGGACAATTGTAGGATGACCCAGGAAATGCACATTCGACCCAACATTTAGCTTAGACACCCAAGGGAATGTGAACTTGCTCAACATATTTAAATTGGACCCAATGGAATTCAAGTCGTCCCGAGGGAGTTAAGTCGACAAGCAAGTGAAGGGATCGACTAACAATGCCAATTAATCAATCATTAAACAATTCAGTTTCCAGGGGAACAAGAATTATAGTCCCGCGGATAAAAATGCCTTGCCAACTATTTTAGATTCCTAGGAAATTTAAATTTGACCAACAAAGAAATTTGAATAGCCATCAGTCTTCGACTTCAACGAGAAATGAACAATGGACATTCATGAGTGATTGTGGTTCTTCATTTCCATTAGAATTGAAGTATAGCCAACAATTTAAAACACATGGGAACCCATATCTCATCTAAGAAATGAAGTAAACAACAAACTAATAGCTCAACATAATGAAATCAAACACAACCAATCACTAATAAACTCAAAATTTTTACATTGGAAACCCAAATGGGAAAACTAACTCTGAATGCGGCTCAATATTTTCATTTTGGTAGTCTCTAGCTATAATGCATTCCTGGCTTCATATCCTCTTTCTCCCTTGGCCAAAAGACTCATTGAGAATGAAATTTATGAGATAAATAGGGATAGATAGGGGCTAAGGGAAGACCAATAGCCATGACTCTTCACTTCCCATTCCTCAACCTTCTCTCCTATTGGAATTTTAATTACATTCAATTTTTCTCTCACATTCTCTGATCCAGATTATTTTGAGAACGACATAAAGGCAGAAATATAACCGAGATATAACAATGAAATACAAAAAAATATAGAAGAGAACACAAAAATACAGTGAAACCCAACTTCTATTACCGAATAAGATAGAAGAACACTGTAGAACACAAACTGGAAAAATGGGGTATCTTATCTCTAAAAATAAAGAGATGTTGGCTACACTTCATTCACAAGAAGCTTTACATCACACTCCATTGCATGCTTAAAGGGCCTCCTTCACCTCAATTATATATGAGAGAGTGAGAGGAGAATAATTCCCATGATGCATGTGGGATAAATTGGACTAAGTTTATAAAATGCCATAGGCATGTAAAACACTAGGACATCCCGAGTGGTCATCCATCCCAGTACTACTCTAGCCTGAGCGTGCTTAATTGTGAAGTTCTAATGGGATCCGGTGCATTAACGCTATGATGTAGGCACACACATAAGACCACTAGGAAATGATTAAATGATGTCTGTAATTAACAAATGAAGATGACGTTACATTCCATTCCCCATCAAAAGGGTGAATATCATGGTGTATCAAAACCACAAGCTCAAAATGGTGATTCAGTGGAAGAGGTGGATGGCCACTGAGATCCATCTAGATCATTCCTCCCCCCTTAGGAAGCAATGTTCCCCATTGCATCAAGTTCCCTTGGGAGACGCGGAGACTTCTACAAAATCTAAAGCTTGGTGTGTTGCTTGCCTTGCGGAAGAAGTTGTCCTGCTTAGCTTGTTGAAGGATGTCATGAACCTTTTGTTGGAGGGGTTGGATCTATTCAACCAATCTAGATGCATGATATACTTGAGTGTGGGAGGACTCTTTCGGTGAAGATGAAGCATGAAGAGTATGAAGGGTTATGTTATAACCTTGCTTGACTGGGCAGTGTGGAGGCACCCCCGTAGGTGCAACAAGAACATCTTGGTACTCGTCTACAATCTTGTCGATATGCTTCTGCTGGATAGAAAGGTCTTGGAATGAGGCTGCAATGGTTGCAGTTTCCTTCTTTTCACCTTCTGATTGGATTGTGAAGAGGCTAAACTTTGCAGTATGAGAGATTACTTTGTGGCATTATTTTGGTGGGACAATAGTCGGAACTACCTCTGGTATTCGGTATAGCTGACCCTCCATAGTAAAAATGACACTACGGGGTCGAGACTCATAAACAACATGATGCCTCCACATATATGGTTGGCCTAATAGAACATCACATAATTCTAGTGGGGAAACATCACACAATACCTCATCCTTGAAGGGCTTGATGCCATAGGATAGACGACATTGTTGGCTGACACGAAGATCTTGACTCCGACGAAGCCACTCGATGTTGTATGGCTGCGGGTGTGGTGTTGTTGGCAAATCCAACTGCTTGACAACCTTAGCTGACATGATGTTCTTTTGGCTTCTGCTATCAACAATAAAATGCAGTGGGGTCCTCTTCACCCACATCTGTGAATGGAAGAGTCACTCCCCCTCCTCAGGATCCTCTTTTGGTTAGATTTTTGCAGTTGCAACAATAGCAGTGGGTTCTGCATCAATGATCTGTCTCCTTTTATTATTTCTGAATCAGGGTCCAAGTCAGGGTTTGACTCTTTGTCTTTGAGCTCAACCACCAATGACTGTATTGAGAGACATTCATCAGTGTTGTGCCAAGGGTTGTTTTGGAACTTACACCACTTTCCAACGTCTTTCTTAGACTTCCCATTACCCTTCTTTGTTTGCATCTGGGAATGGATTTCTTGAGGTTGGCCTTCCTTGCTCTATCCATGCTTCTGCCACTTACTCTGCTGCTTGAATTTCTGCTCAATTTTGACTGCATATCAATAAGCAACTCCCAGTGAGGAGAATTCCAAGAAATCCATCTCTATTCGTATGTACCTCTATAGACCACTGCGATACTTCAAATTTGATACCCAACTTTGAGCGCAAGGTATGAAATATGTTGGTGTACTTCGACACTGTTTGGTCTCTTTTTTGACGCAGAGTTTTCCATCTCATGTATCGGTCATCATAGTTTCTAACAGGGTAGAACTCCTCCTTTAGGGCATCTACAAAGGCTACCCAAGTGGGTTCTCTCTCAAATAGTGTAGAGTCATCTGTGGTGTACCTCTCCCAGTAACCTTCCCACCAAGCACTAACATGGGGAAGGGATTTAAGGAGTGCGGAGGTGATCTTTTCAGCGTCGATTTTTTTTTGGACAGAGTAATAACCTTCTAACAAATTCGACCATTTTTCTAGAGCATCTGCATCTATCTAGCCTTCAAATAAGGGGATATCAAAATTGACTTGTACCTTGAAGGGTGTTTCACTTGTGAAATGGTTGCTTGTTGAAGATGCTTCGACTGCCGCCATTAGTAGTCTTTGAACGATCTGAGCGAAGTTGTCCATCATCTCGTTCCTTTGTCGCACGAGAGATTCCTCGAGCAATGTCTCAAAAGGATCTCCTTCTCTGTCATCTCTCTTTTCTTCGGCCATGGGAGTTCGCTTGGGCTAGAGAGAGTGGTTGTCCTCAAGCGAAACTAGCTCAAGACCCAACTCTCTATACCCTGACCTCGTCGGGGACCTGCTCTGGGAAATGACAAGGAACAGACTGCTCTGATACCACTTGTTCGGATTATTTTGAGAACGACATGAAGGCAGAAATATAACCGAAATACAACAATGAAATACACAAAAATATAGAAGAGAACACATAAATACAGTGAAACCCAACTTCTATTACTGAATAAGATAGAAGAACACTGTAGAACACAAACTGGAAAAACGGGGTAGCTTATCTCTAAAAAGAAAGAGATGTTGGCTATGCTTCATTCACAAGAAGCTTTACATCACACTCCATTGCATGCTTAAAGGGCCTCCTTCACCTCAATTATATATGAGAGAGTGAGAGGAGAACAATTCCCATAATGCACGTGGGATAAATTAGACTAAGTTTATAAAATTCCATAGGCATGTAAAACACTAGGACTTCCTGGGTGATCACCCATCCTAGTACTACTCCAACCCGAGCTTGCTTAACTACAAAGTTCTAATGGGATCCGGTGCATTAACGCTATGTTGTAGGCATGTACATAAGACCACTAGGAAATCATTAAATGATGTCTGTAATTAACAAATGAAGATGATATTACATTCCATTCCCCATCAAAAGGGTGAATATCATGGTTTATCAAAACCACAGGCTCAAAATGACGATTGAGTGGAAGAGGTGGATTGCCACTGAGATCCATCTGGATCATTCTCATTTTTGTCTTATTGTACTTCCAAATTTACATTTCTTGCATAATTTATTGACCTTCATGAATTGTCAATTTAATCTTACAAGTACTAGGTCTTACACCCATTTGTTGGTTCATATCCATTTCTATTCACAACTCCCCATTGAGAGGCTTTTTGGTCTCCAAAATCTCAAGGAAACCAATCTAGATCAATGTAGTTATGTCTCCTTCTTTGGAACGAGGTTTTGACTTTGGCTCCTAGTAACAACTCTGACTTTGGCTCATGGCTCTAACTACTGGCTCTAGTCCTTGGTTATGGCTCTATTCCCCGACTATGGCTCTAGCTTTGGTTCTAGTTCCCTTGTTCCTCCATTGCAGAAGTCTACTCACTGACTCTAATCTCCATAATATCTAGATATGAACTCTGGACTCAACACCCATCTCCCTCTCAATCTTGGAGACAGTCAATCTTGGAAATTATGAAGCCAAGTTGAATGTTGGACTATGTCTAGTGAATCCCCAATGAGTTTCCATCATGCAACAACTCCTAAAGGGAAGTGTGGTTGCATTCATTTGTTAGGATTAGCTACTTCCTATCATGGAGACAACTCTTTGCGGCCATGTCAATTGAATGATCGTCTTTCATACCCCTACATGTTGGTTGTAGGAGTCTTATTCATTGGTAAGCTGGTCAACCTGTTGGCAAGTCATTCTTCAACCAATGTGCAATGAAACATATGTCATCCTAGGCTTGAGCTCCTTCTTTTCTCTCCCCTACTTCCACCAAACAAGTGCTTGCTTCGTTGGTGAGTCCGACCTCTTATGCTACCACAACTCCCTAGACAAATTCTTCTTCTTATGCTGACAATGCAATGAACTCTTCATCCTCTTTACTTTTCACTCTCCACACACTTCTCTTTGCTATGCATTTTCTAGGGTGAAGCTCTGGATGAAGCCATTGATACTTTGTTTCCCAATGTCCACCCAAATTGCAATGGTGGAAACATTTCTTGTTGCTTCTATAAGGACTACCTATCCTACTCCTCCTCTCCATGTGCCTTTGATTTTATTGATGGATTGGAGAAGTATTCTTGTCATTCCTCCTCATACACCATTCATCCTTGTGGCATGTGGCTTGCTCCATCCAACAATATGCATCAAGATAGCCTTTCTTATTACAAAATGAGCATGCCTCCACATACCAACATTTGGCCACGTTGTGGCCTCTCTTATTGTTGTAATGAGAAACAAAGGATGTCTTGTTTGGCAAAGACCTCTTAATCTTCTTCTTCCTTCCTTTGTTGATCTGTTTGTTGCTTCTTCTAAGTGGTAGGGTAGACCGAGTTGGTGAGATCTTCTCATCGCTACACTCCTTTAGTCCACCACAAGAAGTTTGAGGTGGTAGTGGGATGCCACCTTCACTTATTGTTACTGCTCCTTCTCCTGATGAGTAGGCCAACTTTGACGTGTCTTTGGCCTTCACAAAAATGGTCTTCATGGTCATGGGATTTGCACCTATTCCATCAGAACCCAATTCTTCATGCTTGACCCATGGTGTGCCTATAATGGGGCTCAATATTCCCTATATTGATTTTCCTAGCCCTTGTCCATCATATTTCATATGCCTTAGGAGCTTGGAACCAATGCCTCTGGTATGCTTTCAAAGTCACCAATATTCTGTAGAGAAATGTCTACATAAGGTGAGCTTACCATGGTGGTCTCAATCATAGCGCTAGTATATGGAGTGGCAATGTAAGGTTTCCTTACTTCTCTATGCTCTTGGACAACTACTTGAAGCCTTGCCAAAGCCTTCTTCTTCTCTTCCAATTCTTGTTGCAGATGCATCATCATTTGCATGAACCTATCCTCTTACCAATTATCCATCTTGATGACCTTCTCACCAAGGTATACAAGCTATGCTCTATGCTTGTTCCAATATGTCTTGATTGCTGTGAGGGAGTCTTGGCATTCTTTAAACTTCTTCTTTAGTAATGGAAACAATTTGGTAGAGGTCTCAAGGTGCTTCTCCATCTCTTACATCCTCTGGTTAAACATTTTAACTTATTCTTTCAAGTGCTCATTCTCCTCCCAAACTGAGAATTGTCGGATCTTAAGTCTTCCAACTTGTCTCTGCTTGCTTTATCCATGCCGAGGTATGTAATGTTTTGGCAGTTGCATCATGGTCAAGGATTAACTGCTCTGATACATTCTGATCCGTAATCGAGGGACTTATATCCCACTAACTTCACCAACACAGATACTATAAGAAAATTTAATTTCTTGTCTCCATATCAGTCTTATATATAGAGCTCTGGTTCTACACAAAAGCCATTAGGCCTCTGTTCCTTTGTGTTTCTCTATAATCTCTCTTCTCTCCCTATTGAAAAATATTTCCTTGCTTGTAACTTGCACACTACAACCAATTGGTGATACAATAGCAACTCGGTCAATAAATATCAATTCTCTTCAAATATTCTAAAGCTAGTGACTAGATTTCGATGCCTTGTGACTCTCCTTGTTCTCAGTGTAGCATTTTTTCTTTTGATTGTTGCAAAGCCTTCGTTATGCAACCAATGGAAACAACCCACTGCAATCCCCTCTGTCCTCAATGAGATATCCAATCCCAGGTCTCCATTCTAAATAGCCTACTACCTAATGACTTGTAAATCTACTCATAAATCAGTCACCAAACTCACGTTCGCCAAGGAATATGAGTCAACATAGAGAAAGGACAATTGACCAAAGCAGAATTATAGTTGACTAGCAAGTGAAGTTGATCGAATAAATAAGGGGATAAACAACTCGACAGAATGAGTTGATCAACTCTGAGGAAAACTACCTCAACGGACTAGTTGGGTCGACTTGCATTGAAGATAAATGCTCAGAGGGTGAATTGGGTAACCATTGGTGAAGATAAATGTTTGAGCGGTGAATTGAGCAACAAACAATGAGAGAAAACATTATAACAACTCTGAAAACAAACAACATCATCAAAATTCACCCAACATCATCTAAACACACCCAACAACTTCTAAATATGCCCAACAAATCCTAGATACACCTAGGCTGATAGGAATTCGCCCTACAATTCCTAAATACGCCCAAAATATTAAGAATCTTCCCAGTCACATTTCAAAACGCCCAACAAAATCTAAAACATCGAGCAACCTATAAAAATTGACCAACAAAATTGTTGCTCGTCCAAGCAAGTAGAAGTCGACCAGGATGAGTAAATTTGGACAACAATGGAAATAATTTGACGTGCCGAAAGTCAAGTCAATCAGGTATTGAGTTGGCCAAAATGGTGATTCGACCCGTCAAGAAATCGACTGACAAGGATTTGAGTCGACTGAATAAATGAAAGTCAGCTTTGATTGTAATGTAAGTCGACCAAGTAAATATAAGTCAACCAACAAACACTAAACAACTTGACCTTTGAGATAGAATATTGACTTAAATAATTGATTACTAGTCCAGGGAGAAAGGAACAGTTCAAACAGTGAGAAATTGGCTCAGTTAAGTATAAAATTGCCCATACACTGAGAAATTGACCCAATTATGCATAGAGTCACCTAGAAAATTGGTAATCGATCGAGACAAGTGGGAAAATGTCCCATATGGTAGAAAAACATCCCAGGCAATTACATGGTGACCTAGATGATGTAAATTTGATCCAACATTTAGTTTATATGCCCAAGGGCATGTGAAGTTACCCAACATATTTAAATTTGACCTAGTGGCATTCAAGTCATCCTAAGGGAGTTAAGTCGTCTGGAAAGTGAAGGGATTGACTAACAATGCCATTTAATCAACCATCAAACAATTCAATTACTCAAAGAACAAGAATTTTAGTCTTGTAAATAAAAATGTCTTGGCAATTATTTTAGATTCTTAGGTAATGCAAATTTGACCAACAAAGAAATTTTAATAGCCACTGGTCTTTGACTTTGAAAGGAAATGAACGATGGACATTCGTGAGTGGTTGTGGTTCTACATTTCCATTAGAATTCAATTACAATCAACAATTTAAAACACATGGGAATCCATATCTCATTTCAAAAATGAAGTAAACAAAAAACCGATAGCTCAACATAGTGAAATCAAACACAACCAATCACCAATGAACTCAAAAGTTTTACATTGGAAACCAAAATGGGAAAACTAGCTTCGAATGGGGCTTAGTCTTTTCATTATAGCAATCTCTGGTTACAATGCATTCATGGCTTCATATCCTCTTTCTCCCTTGGCCAAAAGACTCATTGAGAATTAAATTCATGAGATAAATAGAGAGAGATAAGGGGTAAGGGAAGGCCAAAAACCATGGCTCTTCACTTCCCATTCCTCACCCTTCTCTCCTATTCGATTTTTAGTTACTTTTAATTTTCCTCTCACATTCTCATATTTTTCTTATTCGACTTCCACATTTACATTTCTTGCATAGTTTATTGACCTTCATGAATTGTCAATTTAATATTATAAGTACAATGTCTTACACCCGTTTGCCAGTCCAGATCCATTTCAGATCAATATGTTAGAATGAGATTGGGTTATAATCCTTAATGTTCTATAATGGATGAATGAAGCCTTGTTTTATAATCTCGTTGTAAATATGTTATAATATTGGATATATATGTTAGAATGAGATTGTGTTATAATCCTTAATGTTATCTAATGGATGAATGAATCCTATTTGTATAATCTTTTTTTTTTCCAAATATCATCCTTAAAAAAAAGAGGAACCACTTTACCTATCATAATTTTATATAATTAACGAGAGAGACTAGTTGGTTCAAAATACATAGTAACTTTTCCCACTTCTTCCAGCATCCCTTCAAGAAGTGAGCATTTGTCTTCATCTAATGCAACCTTGAAACAAAAATGTTTGAATCCAACTCTTTGTTTTAATTATGCATAAGGCATTCCCCTAATGGAATCATATGTCTTGATGTGACGGTTAAAATGTTTTGATGACAACCATGGATGTGCTTTTGTCCATCCATTTGGTATCTTGATAGCTGGTTTTTGGTGTATCCTTTACATCTTTGTGGTTTGATGTGACCTCTAAACATGTTCCCAAACTGCAACGACTTGCAGATCTAGCGGGCAACATCAACAATCCTATTCATATGGCCAAGGTTTGTTGTGTGATATGCTAGGGATGACAGTAAAATTGACACTAGAGGTGGAGGATGGCAGACTTATTTTTTCCTCCAGAGCACTCCAATGGAATTGATTTTGAATCACCAATGGTGGAGGCAGGCCCAAACCACAGAGATCAAAGAAGGCAGTTCAATGCAAATATGGTGAGGGTATTTTGTCTAAAATCCATCTTTTTATATTCATGTTCGAAGAAGATGTTGATCATCATGAGCTACACAATGAATTCATCTTAAAATTCTTGTCAATGGACATGAATGATTCCTGTGACCCCGAACATAGGTATGTGGATGATTTGATTTCTGTGGTTGAAATATTCAGAGAATTTGTTTAGAAAAACAACAAGTGTAACAATAACAAGAAGATGAAGCATTGTGTCTACTTATTTCTTGCCTTTCAATAATTTGCCACATGTGTCAGATATAGTGGTTGTACTAAAGGGTCGATGCAAGTATTCCAATATACAAGATCACATTATAACAATGTTGCCCTAATTTTCCGGGCATGTGAGGCAAGTGGCAGTCGTTTGTTGCAATTTGGGGCATATGGCCCTCTGAATTTGGTGTAGAGGATTCTATTTACGAGCTTTTCAAGAGCATTCAATCATCCATGTGAATGTTGCATGTGTGGAAAGGTTGGATTTGTCGATTTGTTTGCACAACCATATAAATTTGCTGTCAAATAAGATTTTGTTTACTTGAATTGAATCTTGCATGTTTGAACCTAGTTTGAATTCACTATGTATGCATGCATGTTTCATGCTTCAAAAGTGAATCATAATATAAAATGGTATCTCACTGCAACTACACATCCAAGTATTAAAATTAATTAATTGAAAATGTCATAAGCTAAGTTTTGCATTTATGACTTTAATTATTTAGTGCAGTATATTATTGCTTATTGGAAATCACCCACAATACAATCCACTAAAGTTCACCGTATCTTTACAATCCACTATAGTTCACCTTATCTTAGAGAAAAATATGAAAAAAATTATAATCCTTTTAAAAGCATGTTGACAATACATAATTCATCATCTTCTCCAATTTTAGAAAACTAAAGAGAAAAAGGCTTTGAGTTATAAATCTAAAACCTTAGATTAAAAATAGTTTGTTAATTGCTTCGCACTAATTTGAAGAGTCTTGGATTTTTTTTGGAGAAAACTTTTGGCGTATAATTCCATTATTAACAAAAAAAACTCTCAAAGCTTACCTATGGACCTTGGAGCTCATGCATTGTGAGAAGTTGTCTTAGCCACTATTTCATTCCAACAATATTGTATCGCACCAATGTCCCCTTATGGTGTTGGAATCACGTTCCATAGCTTTATGAGATTTTGAATAATGAAATGCACTTTTGTCCATCCATTTGGTATCTTGACAGCTGGCATTTGGCTCATCCTCTGTGTCTTCATGGTTTGATGTGACCTATGAACATGTTCCCAAACTGCAACGACTTGTAGATCTAGTAGGCAACATCAACAATCCTAGTCATAGGGCCAAGGTTTTTTGCGGGATATGCTATATATGACACTAGATTCAACATTAGAGGTGGAGGTTTACAAACTTATTTTTTCCTCTAGGGTACTTCGTTGGAATCGATTTTGAATCATCAGCGGTCGAGGCAGGCCCAACCACAGAGATCAGAGAAGGAAGTTCAATGCAAATCTGGCGAGGGACTTTTGTCTAAAATCCATCTTTTTATATTCATGCTCGAAGAAGATGTTGATCATCATGAGAAACAAAATGAATTCCTATTAAAATTCTTGTCAATAGATGGGAATGATCCCTGGGACCCCGAAATATTTAGACAATTTGTTTACAAAATATGGGAATGATCCCTGGGACCCCGAAGTATGTGGATGATTTGATTTCTGTGGTTGAAATATTTAGACAATTTGTTTACAACAACAAAAACAACAACACTAGTAATAATAACAAGAGGATGAAGCATCATGTCTGCTTATTCTTTGACTACTGTAATTTTCCACACGTGTGAGATATAGTGGTTGTATGAAAAGGTCGATTCAAGTATACAAGATCACATTATAACAATGTTTCCCTAATTGTATGGGCATGTGAGGCAAGTGGTAGTGGTTTGTTGCAATTTGGGGCATATAGCCCTTTGAATTTGGTGTAAAGGTGTATGTTTACGAGCTTTTAAAGAGAATTCAATCATCAATGAGAATGTTGCATGTGTGGAAAGATTGGATTTATCGATTTGTTTGCATAACCATATAAATTTGTTGTCAAATAAGATTTTGTTTACTTGAATTGAATCTTCAACGTTTGAACCTAGTTTGAATGCACTTTGTATGCAAGCACGTTTCATGCTTCACAAGTGAATCATAAGATAAAATGGTACCTCACTTCAACTACACATCCAAGTATTAAAATTAATTAATTGAAAATGTCATAAGCTAAGCTTTGCATTTATGACTTTAATTATTTAGTGCAATGTATGAATGCTTATTGGAAATCACCCAAAATAGAATCCACAAAAGTTCACCTTATCTTTGCAATCCACTATAGTTCACCTTGTCTTCGAGAAAAATATGAAAAAAAAATATAGGCTTTTTAAAAACATGTTGATAAGATATAATTCATTATCTTCTCTAATTTTAGAAAAAACAAAGAGAAAGAGACTTTGAATTATAAATCTAAAACCTTAGATTAAAAATAGTTTGTTAATTGCTTCACATTGATATCCATGCACTTAAAGGCAAAATGATTGCATCAAAACATTTCATGTGCCCTTTTATCTCATTCCAGATAGGGTCCATAATAATGAGCGATCCCTAATTCACAATATTATTGTCGCTAATATTGAAGTGCAGGGTGCAACAAAAGGGGAGCACATAGTTATCATCTAGGGAAGGGCTAGGCACGATGTTAAATAAAGGGCCTGAAAATTCCATAGCTCGAATCCAAGAGGACGAAAAAAGGGTGAGGGGATATAAATAGTTAACCAAATTCCCCAAATATATTCACTCGAAAAACCATACCCCAATATTAAATTTTGAGATGCTTAATACATATGTTGAAGGAATTTCAAGTCCCGAAACATGGTAGTTGACAATAGGTCGAGGGTAACCATAAAATCCTGAGAGAAGCTGAAATATTTGAAAACTATGAAGCTAGAGAATCACCTAAAAAATCGGACCTAGGAACAAAGATTGAGAGGGATTAAAAATGGGGAATGAGGAAGCGGGAAGGGATGAAAGGATATATTAAGAAAAAGGGTGAAGAAGAGGACAAGAAAGAGTCAAAACGAGAGAGAAAAAATTCTAGGAGACATAGGAGTCCATCAATGGAAACCCTATCAATGCTGAAATCAAAATGATCCCTATTTGTTGCAAAAGCAATCAAATCAACAAGCTGGAAGGGAGCCTAAAAGTACTTGGAGACTACAAAGTGATGGACGAAGGGAGAAAATTGAGCGAGGAGGGAATCATCACTTTCCACTTATATGAGATCGTAACCGATCCGTTGGGGCTTGAACTCTAAGCCTAAAATGTTTCCCATACCTGCCTTCACATATATTTGAGATGCAAAAGAACCTGTTGTATTATTGACATAACTGGGATTTAATGGAGAGGGTGTCGACAAGACCTTGACACCTCTCCTACTGTCCTTGCCATTGCCACGTTTCATTTCAACCATTATGGGACTAGATTGATCCTTGATTCCCCATTAAATATCATTTGTCCTTTGTTTAATCTGGATCCCATTTCACATTTTTATCAGCTTCTTCATTATGGACTCTTTTGATGTGGAAGAGTTTGGCATTACTTAAGATTTTAAGGATATGAATCACACAAAACACAATGTCTCTAAACTTGTTTCCTTCTATTATGTTCTTGTGGACTATGGTTCTTATAACAATCATTGAATTGTTGCATATAATGAGGTTACTGATATGGCTGGAGAGGGATAATTTGATACCTGCATATAGAGAAAAAACTTTTTCTTCATTGTTGGTAAGGGTTCCAAGTCCCCATGCATAGTTGGTAACAAAATATCACCCAGGTTTGAAAATAATCCCCCCTACACTTGTCGCCCCTGGATTCCCTCGTGAAGCACCATCGAAAAATAGAATGGAGGCTGATTGGTTTGCTTGCTAAGAGGTGAATTCAAATTTATCAAGTCTTATTTCCTAGTTTGGAATGGATGGAGGTTTTATGATGAATGGCAATTTAAATCAAAGGACAAATGAGCTAAGCCTCTTCTCTATTGTCCATTATTTGATTTTTCCATTGAACTCTCTATCTCATATATTATGATAGAAGGGCAAAAGCTTTCACAAAAACTTGACGATGAGTGTTTTTAATTTCTTCAAAGATCCTTTTGTTGCGAGCTAGCCAGATGCCCCAACAAATGTATTTTGGAACAACTTCCCGATATCTAATAAAGATAAACTTTCCTTTGATATTCACATTGCAATGTCTTTTCCTTTTAGTAAAAATGTCTAAAGAGGTTGCACGCCATATTAACCTTTGTTGTAAGGGACCCATGGCATGAATCTAAGTCTCTTTTGTAAATTTGCAATCTATAAAAAGATGATGAATTGATTCCTCTGCTTCCTGACATAGAGCACGCCGAGAAGGCCCTCTTATTCCTCTTTTCTTCAATTTTTTTGTCGTTAATATTTTTTTATGAGCCAAAAGCCAACAAAAGAATTTAACCTTGGGAACTCCATCATTGTGCCAGAATTTTTCCCACCTACTTGAACAGGGATGACCATGTGATGATTCCAAGAGGATGAATATCCTTTTTTGACTGAGTAGAGAGATGGTCCCCACCCATGGATATATTGAGCAGTTTGATTGCGAGGGGCACATTCTTGCAAGAAACTGTTAAATTGGATGAAGAGATCATGAAGATGAGGGGGAAGCTTGAGTTGTTTCCATTTTATCTAGGTGCCATTCATGTACCAAACTGAAAGATCTTCTAAAGAGAAAAAGATGTGAGATTCTAACCATCCTCAGAGAGGGAGAAGGGGAGAAATTAGATCAATATTCCCACTTTCCATGATTTTGTCGTCCCACAGGTTGATCATGCTTCCATTTCTAGGAATCTAGTTTAAACGATAAAAAATAAGGGAGTTGGATGATAGCAACAACTTGAAGATGGAGGTTCCATTGTTGACTTTTGGTTGGATGTGGGGACTTTTTCTCTGGGATCCATAGAAGTATTTTTTCCAAATATCTTGTTTCCACCATTGCAAACTGCCGGTTATAAGTCTCCACAAAAGTTTTTCTCACAAAGCTTGATTCATTAGATCTGATTCTCTTATCCCAAGTCCACCATGGTATTTACTATTAATGACTTGGTTCCAATTATCAAATGAAATTTTTTATTATTTGATTTCCCCCCTTGCCAAAGGAAGGTCCTTATATTTGTTGATATTCTTTTAGATATGCCTTTGGTAGCCAATATAACATAACTTTAGTAAATGGGAAGGGTTGATAGAACATATTTGATAAGGACCACCTTTCCAGCTGGGTTGAGCCATTGGGATCTCCACTAGTAAGGTGTTTTGCTATTTTTTTCTATAATATGATGCCAAATCTGAGTATGTGAAGTTTTGATGGAAATGGGTATGCCTAAATAACATAAGGCAGTCGAGTTGTCCACTAAGGTGAACTGAAAAATCATAGCTATAGATCTCATAATTTTAGAAGTAGTGTTCCATCCAAAAACTTGGCATTTACCATTATTGATTGCTCCCCCTGAGGCATCAAGGAAAGAGTCAAGAACATGTTTAAATCTAGCAGCTATGATAATAGAAGCTCCCCCAAGCAGTAAAGAATCATCAACAAATTGGGAGTGGTTTATATTTTTCACCCCTCTTGTAATTTGGATTCTATTAAGATTCCCAATGGATCTTTCATATTCTAATTTCCTGCTTAGAGTTTTAATAACTAACAAAAAGAGGATGGGGGAAATAGGGCAGCCTTGATGAAGACCTCTGCTTATTTGGAAAAATAAGAAGGTTTACCATTTACAAGAGGAGCAATCCAAGGCTTCTCAATACAAGCCTCCGCCATTTTAATGAAGGGAGAGTTAAAGCCAAATTTCTCCATAACCATGAAGAGGAAACTACGATGAACACGATCAAAGACATTAACCATATCAAGCTTAATGACCATGCCTTTGATTTTTGAAGTAACACTTGAATGAATGGCCTCTTGTACTAGCACTATATTGCCCAATATCAATCAATCTATGAGTATCATTGCATATAAATTTAATATACCCCAAGGGTTTAGTTGTTAGGAATTTTGTGATATTAATAATCCTGTGATTGCTATTGTGTACACATTCAATATACCCCAAGGGTTGATATGTGACACACTCTGTAATATTAAATATATGCTCGTGGAAGGTTGAATTGAATGGGAATGTGAAAATTTAGGGTAGTTGATGAAATTTGAGTTGAAATTTCTATTGAAATGTTTGTTGGAATGCATCGACACATAAAGAATTGATGGTACACTACCTTGGAGTTTGCCTTATAGTAGTCACAATGTGCCATAAGCATTCATAGCTAGATTCATAGCTATATGCATAATGCCATTTAGGACAAAGGACATATATATATAAAAGTAACAAATGTGTGGTGATATGAAATCCAAGAAGATTTCCATATTTATGAGATCTAAGAGACACGACTAGTCAATGGACAATAATCTACATAATAATTACTAAGTGTGAATAATTGTAATTCTGTATGTTACGTCCCTCCCCTTCTGCCCGATTTCATTCTCGAAGCATAAGGAGGAAATAAGATGAAAATATTGCCAAAGCTCAAAGCAATATTGTCGCATTATAGAAGCAACAATCCATGCTAGGTCAAATTTTACAAGCAATATCTGTTGATAAAATCCTTAAATGAAGACATCTCTTATCATTACACCAAGTACACCTTCATAAAGACGTATTGAATTTCAACTTTTCAGGAACATAAACAAAGTGTTTTATTTGTTTTGACTATCGAGTAGTGCATGTCCATAGATTTTATTATGATTGAGACGGTGATAAGGTTTAACTGTAGGAGGCTTTTGCATGATTTCACTTTTAGGACATTCCTTATAATTTATCCTTAAGTTGTGTATTAATATATTTATCAGATATTTTAGTTTATGGCAATTAATAAAAAAATGTTTTTTTTTTTCCTCAGAAAAAAAACGTAATTTTTATTTAAGAAAGAAACCAAAATTATATTTTGTAGATACAAGGTAGTCTTGTATTGGAAGACTATTCAGTCAGAGCAAGCCAGCAAAATCTAGCATTAGAATAATATAAAACAAGCATTAGAGCAAGGGAAAACATAGCAATCCCTATAGAGAAAATAGAGGGATTGAAAGAGCCCCATCACAAAACCACAAATGCAATCCCAAGAAGAAAACCCCAAACCTCCCCGAGAGTAGTCAACGAACAAAACCCCAGAAGAAGCCCCAGAAGCCCGACGGACCAGGTCAGAGCGACATACATCCTCATAGAGACAAGTGAGGAAAAAAACTCTGCAATCCAGCACCAAAAAACTGAACATGACACGAACTCCTTGGAAACAAAAATACAAGGCTCTGAGTATACATCAAACCCTAAATGAATTGGCATCAGAAAGGATCCAAACAAAAGGAAGAGTCAGAGGCTATAAAGGAGAGAGTCTGCCCCAAAAGAAAAATACCAACAACGATAGAAATGGTGTCTCAAACAACCTATACACCCATAGGAGAAAAACCAAGTCAAAGGAAGAGGGTACGAGACACTAGGGATTGCCCCGACAAATCCCCCCAAAACCCCACCACCGATATCAATTCAGACAGAGCTATGTGCAACCAACAGATCAACCAAGAAAAGAGCCACTCGAAAAGAGTCACATTGGATCACAGTCGTCAAAGAAGAAGGAGAGAAAACAAAACTAGGAAGAAGAGAATAAGCACGACTCACAAATCCGACATACCACCCATCTTTGCAAAACCTTACAACGTAGAACATAAGCTCAACTGACAAATTTGGCAGAAAAAAAACTCAGATCCGACGATCCCCAATGAAATTGGCTCGATCCACACGAACCAGTAACAAACCTCGACAATGTCAAAAGCACGTGACGACAAGGGTTGCAGGCGACAACTAGGGTAAACCTTAGGCATAGCTGGAGGACCCTCAAGTTGACCAATTAATAAAAATGCGTTAATAACAACAATTTGATATTTAAATTTATCTAAGTGTTTTGTTCTTTTCTTGACAACTTGCACTTCAACTTTGTGAAACATTCTTCTCCTTTGTTTTAATTGTTCAATTTTTGTGAGCAAGGTATCGTTTTGGATTTTTAGATGAGAGGTACCTTTATCTTTTCCTGGTAGAAATTTTATTTAATTTTCTGCATCAATTTTTAGATTATTTTATTTAATATTTGGTTTCTTTTGTCAAGTATTTGGTTTGCAGATTTTATCTTTGGATGATTTTTAATTCCAATTTTAAGTGATTGGTGAAAGACTTAAGTTTTAGTGTAATCGTTAATCATTCCACATGTTTTAATAGATACCCATTTTACAAAATATGCAAACTTTAGTTTATTTCCTAAAGCCTTAGTAAGAAGAAGAAAAAACAAATATTTACTTGAGTGCACGTTTTTCCCTTGTGTTTTAAACCATAAATTTCATGGCCTCCATGTCTGGATTTCTAGTAGTAGATCATTCCTTCCTTTGTTCACTGAAGTTGGTGTAATTTCAAATTTTCCCAACTATTTCTTTACTAGAGTTACGATGGGTTGGAAGAGTATGCACAGGTTTAACCCCATATGCTTCAATGGTGGTCCTTGCAATGATAACATTGAAAGGTTAATTATCAATGATTAAAGTACACTATTTTAGCAAGATGAATATATTTTTGATACAATAGACATTATCTCAGTTGATGGCTACCTTTAAGAGTGGATTATTTTGACCTTGTCTCACTATTATGAATTGTTTGCAATGACAAATAAATGAGCATTGAAATAAAAGAAAAAATGATTGATTATGTAGTTTGAGGAATGGAATTTTGTAGTGTAAGTTTGTAAGTTTAGGAAGTTCTCCATGTCTTTAATATTTTTAACTAATTCCTATCCTTCCAACTGTTAGAATATTAAGGATTGTGCTCGTTTTACCATTAACAATACCCTTGTCACCCAACCATATGTCAAAGCCACCCTCTGAGCACCTTGACCTTGAAAGAGAAGAATCTTGGTAGCAATCAATAGCCAAGCAAGGCTAATGCACCAAGCAAGAAAGTAGCCAAAGTTGATCAGATAGTCCAACCCAGAAACTGGTGCAACACCTTCCCCAGAATTTGTGCACAAAACTGCTAGACTGCAGTG
This sequence comes from Picea engelmannii, assembly GCA_009831015.1. Lineage (NCBI taxonomy): Eukaryota > Viridiplantae > Streptophyta > Pinopsida > Pinales > Pinaceae > Picea > Picea engelmannii. The sequence goes on from ML823805.1 coordinate 51,870, forward strand.
CGCACAAGTGACTTATGCAATTATGTGAATGTGACAAATGAGAGACTGGCACCCTATATTTATAGTATTTATGGCAAACTTGCCTGGGCCGACTTCTCCTTCTGGGTACTAATTAATTCATATTATTTATCTTTCTTCAACCGACATCTCGTCTAGGGTTACATTCATTTCTTTGCTTCCTTTCAAAATATTCTAATCTCGTCATAGGTCACAATAGAGGTTCATACCTTCCGAAGCTACCATAATATCAACACTCCCTCCTAGCTAGGGAGGTATGGTCTTGAGCACAAACAAACCATTCAAATGGTAGCATCACGAGCACTGTCATTATTTATCCAACTGGATAATCTCCAGGACACAAGTACAATATTAATTGATAGAACACATATGTGTTTATCCACGGTAGTACACAACTACTCATACCATGACACATAGTCACAAACAACGGAACATATCCACCACAGTAGCATAACTCTATATAACAATCATCTGATATCAACCTGCACAGAAACAATGTTATGATATAAACTGAATCATCTGGGCTAATATTTCACTCACATCTGTGAGATTTGAAAGAATATCTGCCCTCAGAGTAGAACATCAACGATGGGCTATCTGCTCTATTCTTCTCAAACAAGAAAGAATGATTGTTTCTGATTTCTGAGCTTGGACCATTCCTCAGCCTAGGCCATTCCTCCGACACTAAACAAAGTGTAACCTGGAGAGAATGAATCTGCCCTAAGGAATTCCTATCCCTGATTACTGAGCCTGGACCATTACCCACCCTGAGCCATTCCTCCGACACTAAACAAAGTGCAACCTGGAGAGAATGAGTACACCCTAAGGAATGACTGTCCAAACCATTTCCTCTGTTAACCACAAGAGGAAAAGACTGTCCTGTATCAACCTCCAAAATAGACCATTCCTCATGTTAACCACAATGAGAAATCGCTGTCCGGCGAGGCAGGCTAGTCTTCTTGAGAGAGACTGCCCTAGACCACTCCCCATGTTAACCAAAATGGGAAGTCAATGTCTATGATACATCAACAATCTGGACCATTTCCCATGTTAACCAAAATGGGAAATCGTTGTCCATCAGAAATCTCAATCCACTTTCCGAACATGAAAGAATCTAACCAAGCTGGACTATTTTTCAATTTAGAAAATAAATGTCTTCAACAATATTTTCAGTGCTCCCTCCCAACCTGGAGAGTCATTTCTCCCCTTTCAACTAAGGGAGTTATTTCCACGATCCCCATCTTCTCTAGAAAATATGCAAACTTTATTCTGGATAGAGGTTTTGTTAGGATATCTGATGTCTGCTTATATGTGCGGATATACTTGAGCTTTACCTCTCCTTCCTAGAATTTATCTCGAATAAAGTAGTATTTGATATCAATGTGTTTCGACCTTTCAACAAATACATGATGTTCTGATAATCTTATACAACTCTGATTATCACAATGTATTATGGTCGATTATGGAATCTGATCAAATAAATCAGAGATTAACTTCCTTAGCCATATTGCTTCGGTGCATGCTTCACATGCTGCGATATACTTTGCTTCTACTGTGCTGAGTGCGACAGACTTCTGTTTCCTACTGCCCCAAGATATCATAGTGGAGCCCAAGCTGAAACACATACCTGAAGTGCTCTTTCTGTCTTCTCCACTTCCAGCCCAATCTGAGTCTGTGAATCCATGAAGCTGTATATCACTGGATGCGGTATAGCTCAAGCCATAGTTTATTGTCCCACGAATATATCTTAATACATGTTTTACATCTATCCAATGTTCATGTCTTGGTTCCACTTGGAACAAGCTTAGTGTATTTACGGAAAAACAAATGTCTGGTCGAGTATTTACCAAATACATCAATGACCCAATTAGTTGTCGATATAGAGATGGATCTACTGGATCAGAATCTGGATCTTTCACTTTTCTTATATCCGTATTCATAGGAGTGTCCATGGACTTACAATCCAT
>ML823806.1:7877-45321 GCA_009831015.1 Picea engelmannii
ACATGAAGCAAGGTCCTGTAAAGTTTATTTTAATGAAGTAGGGGTGCTTGCATAGCATAACAAGTCAGCCTTCTATTTTCAAATCAGGTGGTATCAGAGCATAAGTTTGTTTCGCTCATGTGTTTTCCATTGATAGCTTGAGATTTAGCTATTGGTTTTTGTGCAAGTTTTTGTGTTGAAGTTGAAATCTTGCAAAAATGGCAGAAGCTTCAAGTAGTGATAGTTCTCATACATTTTCATTATCTAAAAAAGAGTTGGTAACTATAAAAGATTTGATGAAAGAGATGTATGATAATAACATTTCCCTTGAAGAGCAGTTGATGGCCATGAAGCAGGAGAAAGAACAGTTTTTGAAAAGGTTGCATGAGATGGAGATTCAACTCCATGAGGCAAAGGAAACCCTTACCAAGTACATGCACGAACATAAGCTATGCAGTGTTAGTTTATCTTCTAATTCCTCTAAAGATGAATGTTTTGGTGGTTTTGAGAATCACACAAGGGGAATAGGGTCCAAGTTGTTGCTTAAAATGGGCTATGAAGGTAAAGGTTTGGGTAAGCATGCACAAGGCATTGTTAAGCCTATTATTGTTGAAGAAAGACCTAGGTATTGTGGTCTTGGATATGAACGACAAGATGGAGCAAATTCCAAAGTCGTGGAGACAAAGGAAAAGGTTTCGAGCATAAACTTTGTTTCAAGTTCACCTCCTCAGGAAGGCTTTAAAGGTGAAAGTTTAATAACTCGTGTTGAAAGTTCGATTCCTTCAGCATGCAAGGCTTGTGTTCAAGATGAATGAAAATGTAGTTGTGACAGTGATGAGGACAAGAACACTGTTGATGGTCTTGAAAGGAGAGATTCTAACTCTTCAGATTCACCTCCTCACAGAGGCGATAAAGGTGAATGCTCCAGGTATAATTCCGCTTACCATTCAGTTGCATTTGATTATGTTAAGAATAATAACTTTGGAAGAAAGAATCCATGTACGTATTGTGGTTTGTATAACCATCATGTTTCCAAGTGTTGGAAAAGGTTGGCCAATTTCAGGAAACTTTCTAAGAAAAGGCAGCGTGAAAAGAGGATGCAAAAGGTTTGCACTCATTGTCAGAAGAGGGGTCATTTTGTTGACCAATGTTGGACGTTGCATCCAACTATTCGTCCACAGCCTCAGAAGCAGTTGGATAAGAAGATTGGAAAGAATGGAAGTGGAGATTCCATCATTGATGTGAGTCAAGATGATTCACAAGAGGACGATGTTCAGCAGAAAAAGTCATCGTTCAGTTGGTTTGGTAAGAAATGGTTGGATTTCTTAAGCAAGTAACGCTTGCATTTCTTTGATTGTAAATGCACTTTTCAATGTTATGTGTGCATCTATGGGAAGGTCGATTTGATGTTGAAATGAGTCTCGACTGGTTGATGATTTTCTGACTATGTTGTGTCGATCGTGTTGTTCGAATTGTAATTAGTCGATGGTGTTTATTGACTTGAAGGTTGATTTTGAAAACGCCATGTGCTTTGATAAAGTACGAGATGCGACAGTTTGTTTGAAGAACAAAAGACTTTTGTTGGCATCATTTTTCAATCTTGTATGATTTGTTTTCAAGATTGATGGTTTTCTTGTCTTGTGACAAGATGTCGCAGGAAGTTTTGTATCCATTGGAGAGCTGATTTTGTTGACGCCAAAGAGTTCGAAAGAGGGACTTGATTCTCAGTGGGAAGGTTGGCAGTCTTCCAAACACAGAGAGAGCAGTGGGTCAGCAGCAGCCAGAGAGCAGTGGTTGAAGGACATAGCCAGTTGCAGTGCGAGGCATGTCAGAGTATTCAGGTGAATGTCAAAAAGATTTTGATATAACTTGAAAGATGATCATAAGCTTTTGTGGGTCCAAAATCCTTCCAGTGGGAAGGTGTGATCAAAATCTGGACCAGGGGGCAAAAATTTGCTCAATTTTCAAAGTGCTCGGATTGCGACAAAAATGGTGCCATTCCGTCCGTCTCGTCTTCCTGATTTCGGCAGTATATTTACTTTCTCAAACGGAGTCCGTATGGAGAAGATATCGCGATCTGTTCGCCAAGCCAAACAGGCAAAAATTTGATGCTGACTGTACCTGTCCGTATAGTCCGTACGGTGACATGGCAGGGCCGTACCATCCATACGGACGTGGCAGGTGGGTGACGTGGTGCATTTTCATTGAACGTTTGTTGGCGAATACGGTGCTGACACGTGTCATTGGATAGTCAATGAAATAAGGACACGTGGCCAAATTCATTGGCGCCACGTGTCACTCGTTGATTTGTTATTGGGTTCATGTGTAAAATGTTTTGGAGGCCGCGAGGTTTGACCCCCGGACCTCTCCTCCACCTAATGACTTTGCATTTTTCCACTAACCAATAGATCGACCCGTGTTCCTTGTTTGCTATTCCTACGCACATATATTTAAAGTTGTGTGTATTGTATTTTGGAAAGGGGGGCGGGTTGGGGCTTAGCCCCGACCCATGGTTACATTGCAATGTTATATGACCAGGCACTAATGCTAAACCCAAATCCCGCGCAATGTTAATCCATATATATTATGAGCGGGAAAATTCCACACAGAATGGCTCGTGGTTTTGTTTGTATATGACCGTGTATTGTAACATATTCCGTGGTATTAATGTGTAACCGTTGGTACAAATATATGCGCGGAGTTTGTGTTATGTGGAGCCCGGTCGTATGTATTGCCATGTTTAATGTGCACAGGATTTTTAATAACATTTGGTCACATGTATTAACCCATATGACCCAGACTTGGAGCGCGCGGGTATTGGTTACAGTGGTTACCACAGTTTTGTAACGGTTGGCACGGTTTTTAAAACCGTTAGCACTTTTTGTTTTAGCCCGAGGTTTTATGCCTTCATGTGCTCGAGTGCTAGGCGGTTGGGGGCTGGAGGTGCCCTAACCGTCCTACAGTTTGCACGGTTATTCGGAACCGCTCGGTGCTGGGTTTAAACGCACGTTTTGGAGCGTGTTCCAAGTTCATGCACACAGAGGTGCGTTTTGGCGAACCAGTTCCAGCAAAGTTGAAGGAGGAAGATGGAGGAGGCCTAACTTCTTCATCGTTTGGCCGTTTGAGGTGCCGTAAAAGCCCAGCCAGGGTTTTTTGGACGTTCTGGATCCATTGGTGCCATTTTCACAGCCATTTGAAGACTTCTTCAACAATTTTTTCACCATTGAAGTTTCAGGAAGCTCCAGGGAACTTCAAGCCCTCTTTGATGGAGGACATGGTTTGGTGAGCCTATGTTTATTTTATGTGATTGAATAATCATTTTTGGCTAATCGATATGCTCTGAACACATTGGGACAAGTTTCAGAGGCTTTTGAGGACTTTTACAGGTGTTTTTGCCAAAGAGAAGCTCAGGGAAGCTTATGGCCACATGTAGAAGAGGTCATGCCCGGATGAGCCATGATCCGTTTTCAGAGTTGTATTAGTCATTTTTGGGGTTTTTATGTGTTTTGATCTCAATGGTGCAGTTTGTTTTTCCATTGGAGTTGAGCAGTAGCTTGTAAAAGAACTTTTGACTAATTAATCCCAGAGAGCCAAGTCCATTATGGAGGCTCAAGGAGATGTAGCCCGGAGGGGGGTGAACTCCTTTATCATATTGTGTTTGTTATGAGTTTGATGGTTTATTTGCTGCAAGTTATGTTGTTGTGTCTTTCGTTTAAAGCACATATTTAACCATTTAAAGGAACAATTTCTCACAGATAAACATTTAAAGGAAGAAGCATAAAACTTAACACATAAGTTTATATTGCATATTTATACACATGAAGCAAGGTCCTGTAAAGTTTATTTTAATGAAGTAGGGGTGCTTGCATAGCATAAAAAGTCAGCCTTCTATTTTCAGATCATTTTCTCCAGAGGAGCATGTGTTTTAGCTGCTTATTCATTGAGTGTTTGGATTCTGGTGAAAAATTCGTCTAGTTATTGTTTGCGGTGGGTTATAACACCCATCCAGACACTGAATTCCTTGAATATGGTGGTACATTCGATAGTATTTTTTTGCAGCAAGGCTCTGGCATCATTTCCTTCCACGACAAATCGTTCTAGTTGTTGTTGAAGTTCTTTGGGTTGTGCCTCAGCCTTCAACTTCATTTCCTCCAACTGTGTTTGAAGGTCCTCTACTCGATTTTTTATTACCTTCAATGCTTTTTGAACCAATCTGATTTGTTACTCTGGTTCTATAGTGGCGTTGTATTCTGGCATCTGAGGGGATGCTTTTCTGAAAGTTGGCTAGATCTCTGTGAGCTTTCCCTTCATTTTCTCCACTTTCTCTTTTGCTTGGATTTTCAAGTATTCTTCATGAGTTCTTCTGCTCTGTTCCAACATTCCTTCATGTCTCCAATACTCATATTTTCTTTCATCTTGCTGAACTCGTTTCTCTATTTGATCACTTGAGGCTCTAATCAACTTGACTAATTGTGGTGTCGGAAAATGTGCCAGCTCTTTGGATGTAACTGTGGCCACCAGTGGGAGTCTGAATTGGAGAGGAATATCACTATCCATGGATTTCTCATAAGGTGTCTCAACTTCCTCTTCTCCCTAGAGTGAACCTCGCAATTGTTGGGATAATTTAGACTTCAGGGCTAGTGAAATCCAAGGGATAGATTCCACCCACGCTAGGTAGAGTTGTAGTAGTTCTGAACATTGTTGTAGATATTGTAGGACGAGTTCCATTTGTTCCTTTAGTGAGGTTGTTCTTTGTCCTGATTGAGTCTCCTATGGTGCTTGAGACTCTTCCTCCCTTTGCATCATTAGCTACGTTATGGGTGAAACTTCATGGGTTCTGCTCTGATCCTTCAAGACTTTTGTTCTTCTCTTTGTTCTCAGATACTATATATCTAAGATGGGGACATGTGGGATTTGTGTAAGTACTGGTACTATGGATGGTTGTCTCTCCTAAAAGGGAACCGTTTATGAAATATCAATATGCATAGGTTCTGGAGAATTGGACGATAGTGGGACTGTGGTATCTACAATTGGTGATGATGGTTTTTTCTCAGTGACTATGGTGGAAGGTATAATGGGTTTCAATTCAAGGTCATTGATGATATGGATAATATTCTTATCTTCCTGAGTGGTTTCTTGGGTGTGAGGAAACACATTCAATATAGGTTGGGGATTGATGATTTTAGCTGGGTTGACTATCGGGGAAACACCAGTTCAAGGATTCTTATCTAGAACCTCCTATGTAAACGTGGTAGATAATATTTCATTAATGGTTTTACCTGAGAAACTAGCCTCATCGAAAAACTGGGACATCCTAGAAAAGGCCTATTTTTCCTATGAAAATGGTGTTCTTCCTCCTCCTATTATTTTGAGGCTGTTGGCGACTTCTGGGGATGTTCCACCTTGCCAGAGCTCGACACTTGTTCTTTTTTTGGATTCTTCTTCTTTAAAAATTCTGGTGGAAATGAATAGTGGACACCTGACTTGCATAAGGTGTGTTGAACTCCTGGCAAGAAAGGATTTCCTTGTCCAGTATATCCTCATCCAAATAGAATGGTAGCGGCCTTGTATGAAAGTATGAAGTTTTTGCATGCCTTGTCTATATGAATGTATAATGGTGGTTCAGAGAAAATGAGATGTTCCTCGTATGAAAATTTATAATGTCTTGTGGTATACACATCCTTTGGGTGGCATCAATCGACTAATTGTACCACTTTAGGAATGCAGGGTTATTGAACTCCATGTTTTTTTAGTCTTCCCTTGCGTGTCAAGGCTCAAAACTTTTGGCAAGGCAGCCTTTATCAGTAGGTGCTACCTGTCTTCCCATGGGTGGCCTCCACTTCAACATTTCAAAATACAAAATCAGATATTCGTATGTGAAGGTGCCTCCCTTCTTTTGAACTTCCTCACAAACGACGAGGAGTTATTCCAACAAGTAACTACACCAATTGAGAACTACACCATTTTCACATAAGTAAGCCATCTAGTGTAGATTCAACCTTATATTAAGAGTGCATGACCTTGCTAATGATCACATAACATTCCGTTTTGACCGTCTCAAGTAGGATTGGTTCAATTATTTTTTTGCGACCTCCCCTTTGTGTATATTAGCACTCATACAGGCTAATATCACCCTTGTAATATCCATGCTTTCTTGGTCCTTGAAATCCTTTGGAGATGTCTTCACCCTCCAGCATGAATGGGATATCGTCTGTCGAGCCATAAATTGTTATCATACACCCAGTTGATCAGGAAATTAGTGCATCTCTCAACTTCACCAGTGGTTCCGAACACTAGGAGGTCCCGAAGGTTCATAATAGTCAAGTGGAATAGATTCAGAAACTCATCCTTTGGGAAGAACTGCACCTTCCCATTCGACCCAGAGTTTATCTCGTAGAGCACGTCAATGTTCATTTGTGGGAACAATGTCATGTTCATGAGATCCAAGCCGAGGATTTTTTTCTTCTTGGATTTTCCTTTGAAATCACCCATGATCTCAATCTTGGGATCATAGGGCTCATCTTGAACTAGTTCCTATTGAGATCAATTCCTTCTTTCGAAATTTCCTTCCCCTTTCTTTTTTCCATTTCTTTTCCCTCTTCTATACTTTCCCTTGTTTCCCTTTTCCTTTCTTCCCTTCTTCTATCCCTTTCTAGTTACCATACTTAGTCATATTTCAGAAATCGATGGGTTCACATGTAGGTGGGTTTATGGGCCTTCATCCCCATCCATTTTCCTATGTCACTAGTCTGTTCAACCGCCTTGTTGTATTATTCTTAGCCTTTTTTTTTAAACTTTGCGGGTTCGCAGAGTCGATCTTTATCCTCCAAATTTCGTGATCTCCACTTTGCACCCAAAATTTCGTGATCCTCATTTTAACCATCAGACTTGTCATGGGTCTTGAGTCCCTAAAACCATTTTATTTCTCGTGCATGCAAGTCGACCGACAACTTTTCTACAATGACTTATCTTTGATCATCCACAATTGTGGGTTGGCGGGTTCATGAAAAACCTCATATTCAAAATACTCTCATCCTTCCTCACCATTCTCATGCTTTTTCCAATATGCATTGAATGTTTTTTAATGCTAACAACTAATTTTGCAGACTTCTAAGATATTTTCATTAATTGCAAAAGAATCAAGGAGATTATTCATTAAATTGCATTAATTCGCCATTTTCCAAAGGATTATATTATTTTCATCTCTCCGAAAAGATATATTTCAAGTTATTATTCAGCTGAAAAATACTCCCATCAACCTAATGGAAGCGTCAACTAGACAACAATTATGTAGAGAAACTTTGAATATATTTGGTCGTGAATACCATAACTTTCAGTGGTCTAGAGTGTATTCGTATTACTCATCTGCTCCTACAGAAAAAGAGGTAATCTAGGCATCCAAAATCACTGGCATAGGGTGTGTTCATGAGGGATTTGACTACAAAGAACTTGTCGCATGGTGCATTGAGAAGTACATGGCAATCCAAAGAATTATACAACTCCAATATCATTCACCCATTTCCCTTTAACTGCAAGTTTTTTGCAATATGTTGAAGCTATCAAAGCGAACACTTACCTTCAAAGGACAAGACTGCATATATTTTTTGAAGAAATATAACAATGGCTTGGATCTTCTGCCTGAATATTTGGAGAATCCTATGACTATTCCAAAAGACATAACCAGGATCCAAGTCAATTCTTTTAAAAACCCCTTTCGAGAGATTGCGTGGTTGTTCACCAAGTTGACAAGACAGGAAAGCAATGCTACCATTTCTCACATGATTATTTATATTTTATATTTTACAGTAATAGAAAAAGTTATCTTTGATTGGGGAAAATTGATTTCCATCAAAATCTCATCCCAATTATCACACTACAAAAGGGACAAAAAATTATTTATGGCTTCCTATTTGGTATTTGCTATAGTCTATTGTTGTTAATTTCCAAACTTGACTATAAGTAAGAGGGTGAACTGTGAAATAGATCCAGTTACCTTCTGGTATCAGGCATTGTGGAGACACAAGACTTCTCTGTATTTTTACGAAGTTTACAATGATTTTGTATCGGTATTCAAAGAGATATTGTTTGGTAAAAATACCCCCAGGATATCTGACCAGGATAAAAAAAAATGGGAGAAAAAGGGAATGACAAAACAGATGGAAAATCAGAGTGTTATCAGGACATTTTGTTCCAAAGAAAATCCCTATTTTCTTCCATATCATGTATCTGACAAATTGTTTATTACAGAAGTGGCAAGGTAATACAACTTTTGGCTACATTTCTTCCATGAAAAAAGGAAAAAACAATTCATCCCCTTGCCGTGGAATATTGGAGATTTTATTTTCAGAAACATAAATAAAATTGACAAGTTTGCAAGCCATTTCAATAACATGAGCTTAAAATATGTTGAAAATATCAAGGGCTTTGATCCAAAAAAAATCTTTGTGGAACACATGCTTTTGGTAGGATTAAGTGTCTCATTCAGTCATACTACCTTGAATGAAGAAAAAGAAGAAGGTAACAACCAAATTACTCATGTACACAAGGTTGGTGACCTAGAAACAATACTAAGCACTAACGAGTTGTATAAGAAAAAAGGAAAAGGTCCCAGTGAAAGGAGCGCCCAATATCCAGTTATTATTCCCAAAACTACCACATCCTAGAGAAATGCTCCAACAACTCACCTAGTTAGAAATATTTCCAACAGTAGTTCAAGCGATGGAGGAGAGAAGAATCCCCCCCACCCCCCAGGAAAATGTAGAATTCGCAAAATTTTCCTCCAAGAAAGAAAAGAAAAAATTGAATACAAGAGGAAGAGGATAATCTCATAGAAAATGACATCCAAAAATTTTCTCTGGATGACATGGATCTAGAGGCAGAGCTTGAGAAAATATTTTCCATGATGGAATAGCCAGAAATTGTAACTCAACAATTTTATTTATTGGAAGTTGTTGCAAATGAGATTTTTAGTGAAGAGGAATCCTTCACTTTTCAAAGTGTTATTTTTGATAAGGAGTCTAAAAAATTGATTGTGGAAAGAGGTGATCAGAAAAATAAAAAAGGTAAATCTCACTTAGAGGTTGACTTGAAAGATATGTGGCTATCCCAAATCTATAAAATTCACAAGGCAACCGATGATGCTCTTGATGATTCCATTGACAGGTTGGAAGATGAAAATTCCAAGATAAAAGAAAGGATCAGAGAGTTGGATAATTCCTTAATGCCTCTTCCAATCCTAGAAAATCCTTTATCAATGATCAAACCAACCACACCCACCATTAAGTTGAAAGGATATTCAAGCCTACTCCCAGTGATCGGGATTTATGTAGAAATAAATATTAAGAAGAGAATGTCACTAATAAAAAAAGAATGGGAGGTTTCGAAAAATATTGTTTCTTTTGGATCAAGGGCACATGGATTTCATGAATATCTACAAACTTATCTAAAGAATGAAGAAGATTTCTACACTGATGTTGTATTACCATTTGGAATTAAAGTCTCAAACATGACGGAACTGAGAAGAAGAGAGGAGGATATGCCTTCCCCAATTCAACTAAAACAATTAAATGTTTGCTGGAAGGAAAAGATTAAAAATTTTAGTAACATTGTTCAAGCATGCAGCGAAGCCATACTGAAAAGAGAAGACTTGTTCAAGATACTCACAAAAATAGATCTAGTAGGAGGTACTAACGAGGTAAAAAACCCTAAATTAATTCTCAACTCAATGTTTCTAACAAAGAAACAATTTGGCAAACAAGTTGAGATATTCAAAGGGTTATCAGTTGAAACATTTTATGGCATACTGGAATATAATGAAGATGAAATAGACAATTGGAGAGTTGATTATTCCGTGAAAATTCAATATATTGAGGTAGTAGTACATGGTATTTCTCTTGACTTAAGAGACTTGGAAGGTGAGTTATACAACATTAAAATATGACATGAAATAAACGTCGCACCAATAAAAATGTATATTGAAGATTAGTTCAGAAAGGGAATCGACAAATTAACCAAAGAAGGGTAAGAAGTTGTTGAGACAGTTCTTATAACTGTCAATGAAGACAATAAAAGGAAAGAAACAAGAAAGTGAAGAGATGAGAGATACCATCATAATAAGTTCATGATGATCATATCTTTCTTTCTTTATCATTTTTTCATCTAGTTACTCTGCTTCTTTGACCAGAAATTTTTAACCAAAATATGATAACTTCTCCATGTCTTCTTTCCAGGTCTTTCTACTCTTTCATCGCCCACCATCCTCATTATACAACTTAATTCTTGTTCATATTTTCTTTATGGTCCATGGCAGCCCCAATCCTAGTCCTAAGGACAAACACATTTAAATTTCAAGGCTTTGTAATAGACTATATATTTTTTAGAAATCCCAAGAGAAGTATTTCGGGATCAATTTTGGATGTACTTTGTAACTCTAAGTTTTGAGTATAAAGTATTTGATATTGATCTATCATTATATTTATTTGATATCCCCATGTTTTTACTCTATTAAAGTTCTCTTATGCATGTAGACCATTTTCGTTTATTTTATGTGATAAATAATCTTTAGTTTAACTATGATGGATGTGAAGAAATTTTTTCTATCTTTTTCAAGTGTATGAAGTGTGTGGTTCCTGGTCATTTCTCAAGAAGTTTCTTTAAAAAAAACATTTTATTTCATGTTATTTTTTTTCCAATTTTATATTTATTTGATCATCATGGCAGACTTCTGCAAAGTCCTATATTCTAAAAATATAGAGTTATGAGAAAATATTAAAACAAAGAGGAGTATCTGATGGATTCAAGCGTCAAAACTTCCTTCTATACGGAGCCTCGTCCTCCCAATAATCTTGTATTTTTCATGCTGGAATGCTAGTAGCGACGTTGGCTCAAGAACTGGGTGGAAACTGTCTTCACAAAATGCACTAGGATGCAAAGACTCAATAGAAGAAGTCAAGTAGGTGAATAGAATGGCCTTATGAACAAGCTTACGGAGTATTATAGCTAAGGTAGTGGGATAGACCATTAATGGATCATCAATGAACGATTGATTAGTCCAGCAGTACAATCTATGGCACGAATGTGTGATAGGACTGATAATGGGTTAAAATCTTCGAGCATGATTCTGACTTTAATGGGTCTCTTACTCAACACATGGTCGGCGTGAGGGCCTTACTTCTTTAATGGTTGGAAATAGTGGAAATATTATCAACAAGATCTACGTGGACAAGCACTTTTAAGACTTGATGGTACATGCTAATAATTCTCGGAAGTTACCCTAAAAGATACAAATGGAACTGATGTCACAAGGACTTAGCCATTAATAAAGTTCATATTTGATTCTCACCTGGCCACAAAGGTTTTCTAGCGACTATACTTGTATGGATGAATAGATTGAACATGTGTCGGATAACGCATTGCTGCATGGGTATGTTACAAAAACACCCAACAACGAAAATGAGATGGATATTTCATGGCGCTCCTAAGGACACTCTGACGTTATTATATTAAAAAATATTCAACATTGCTATAAAATTCGACAAAAAATCAAAGTCTACCTACTATACATGCTCCCTTCGAATTGGAGCAACCATGCAAGATATTTGTGAACTTTGGCACTGTTTGGTCCCTTTCCTTCCACAGTGTGGTCCATTTTGTATATAGGTCGTCCTAACTTCCAACAAGGTAGTATTGTTCCTTAATAACATCCGTGAAGAATTCCCAAGTAAGTGCGATTGTAAATAATGAGGGTTCCTATGTTTCCTTTTTCTCATAGAAAGTATCCCACCAATATGTTACAGGGGGGAGGACTTTGAGGAACGCAAAAGTAATCTTTTCTCTATTCGAAAATTTATGGAAAGAAAATTAGCCTTCTAGCATATTCAACCATTTCTCTACATCATCTACGTCTATCTGACCTTCAAATATAGGAATATCAAAGTTTATATGTACCTTGAATGGGGTGGTGCCTATGCTTGAGGTAGATGCGTCGTTTGTCGGCAACCGTCGAAGGATTTGTGCAAATTTTTCCATCATCTCATTCTTCTGTTGCTCAAGGGATTCCTCAAGAAACATTTTGAAAGGATCTCTTGTCCCATCTTCTTTCTTTTCTCCCACCATGGAAGGTTTCTTGGGAATGCGAGAGTATTTTTGGTCAATAGAAACAAGATCGAGACCCAACTCTCTATACCCTAATGTTATCAGGCTAATTTTTAAGTGTAGACACAAATCAATCCCCCTAGATTCACTATGAAACTAAAACAAAACAAGACAATACACTACTCTTTCCTTAGATTTCAATTATCAAATGAGAAATGGATCTAGAACATACATTTTAAATATCAAAGATTTGACTTTGCCAATGCAATCCAAGCTCTGTCATGAGGCTTATGGAGAAATATCTACAAAGGAATACAATCCAATGAAGACAAGAATAACATAGTCTATTTGATATGAAACTATGTACGTGATCAAGGAATCATACAATATGAATAAATAACATTCATATAGGAAAGAAAAGTATATGTATTAAAGAATGTGGAAGAAATATACAACAAGATGCCTTGATGTTGTCAGGTTCCTTCCAACAGTTCCTTGCTTCCCACACACTTCTACTCCATGGATTCTAAGACCATAGATCTAAAAGTCACTCACAGTCTATATTGACAAAGCAAAACTCAAATCCACCATACAAGCTCCAAAAACTTCAAGTTACAAGACAACTCAAACCCTCATCAAGCTAACTTTCTCCATGAGAGCTCCTCTCCTTTTATAAGATGAAGAGGATAAGGTGAGGAGGTTAGTATGATCCCACTAAATCATGAAAGCGATTAATATCCAAACCGTTCAGAGGCCACCTCACCATAAAATCTTCTCCTTCTAGAAGCATCAAGAAGGTGCTTGTTTTTCCCACGTACGAATATCGTCACACCCTAAGTATAGTGCAACCTACGGAGACGTCGCAGCCTATATTTAGAGTATTTTGCGGTGATTAGGCATCGTCACACCCTATATATAGTGAATCCTCCGATGACCTTCCTTAATAGGGTTTTTACAAAGGAAAATACAATTTCTTCTCTCAGGCAAAGTTCTTCTCCCTTCTTTCTTTAGGAATTTGGGCCATTGATCCTTCTAAAGACAAAGGATAGGTTTACATAATTAACGGTCATATGGATGAAAAACATAATGTGTAACAGAGATCCCCCCAAATTATGAAGTCAGAATAGAGTGATAATTGAAATACTTTGTCGAGTGTGTGTAGGGAACAAGGAACACGTCGATCGGAAACCTGCGAACAAACAAGGAAATACAATACAATAATATATCATCACTGAGGTAGGATTCCCATACTCAGAATACGAATGAATCAAATTATAAATGCCAACATGCAAAGATCCATTTCAAGTAATACAGGTCATGGCCACCAATCATACACTGTGGATCCATGCCAATATGACTCGAATCTGAACATAGCCACCAAAAATACACTATGGATCTATGTGTTAAAGACTCAAATTTGAACATAGCCACGAGACATACATTGTGGATCTATGCAACAGTACAATATGAATATACTCCAATGCAACCTGAATCTATCAGAAAAGATCCAGGGTCTTCATCTCCACCACTCTATAGTACGAATCTAACCATGTGAATACATGTGTTGAAGTCGAACATGGTAGAAACCACTTCATTACCGATCACTAATGAATATTGTTCACAAGTGCGAGGGAAATCACCATTAATGTCAATGACTCCTAAGGTACTCTAGTACAATCCAAAGAATGTGAATTTGTGAGCTGAAGTCGAACACTCGACGAAATCTCTCGATCAGGGGTCAATAATGAAAACCCACTGTCAAAAGAGAGGAAACCTTCCATTGAGGCATGAAAGTTCCAAGGTATCGATTAGTTTCTAAGTCTAATTCCTGGATAATAAGTTGAATTCGACAAGAAAATACTCGTCATAGGAAGGCCTTAATGTATCCTCCATCAATGACACAAAACAGGTAAAAATATTTGAGGTTGATTAGAGTAACAAGTGATTCAAGACTGACTCAGGGATTGTCGACGCAATAGAAGGATTAAGGACTACAGAAGTGGCTGACACAATAGAAGGCTTTCTGGGTTGAACTTGTCTTTGAACATATTGACAACATGATAACTGTCTTGGAAACACTTACTCAACAACAGGGATCACAGACCAATTTGTAATCTTATAAAGGAGTATGATCAAGACACAAGTGGATTTTCCAACCTATACACAAAGTGAGTGAAAGGGTGTCATGTTCAAAAGTGACTCTTCCATAGAATACAGGTTTGGACACATTTCTTTCCCAATTTACCCCCCACCATCTCTGCAGCGTACCTCTTTATTTTTAAACAACCTTGAGGAGGATAACATATGCTTGAAATGTAAGCTCATCCTTTGGATGAGTCCCTCAGAGTATGTTTAACGAACTCTAGGAAGGACTGGTTTGGTCCCATATGGGCCTTGCGATGCTTGTTTTATGAGTCCAAAGAAAGAAAACTCAGGGTTTTTTCATGTTTAGAGAGTTTTAAAAACACTTAAAGAAAACTCCAAAAAGTCATTTTTCATAAGTTAGTATGAAGAGACCGAAAAAGAGATAAACTATTGCTCAACAGACATTTTCTTCAAATACTTTAACGAGCGTGAAAATAACAAGATCACTCGGTAATCTTTTCATGTTTAGAGATTCTGAAAATATCTTAAAGGGAACTCCAAGGGGTTCATTTTTCATATAACCTTTACGAGTCCGAAAAAGTGATAAAATTATACTTGGTCACATTCTCATCGATTTATGAGAACGATAAAGAAAAAAGACTAAGATTGGGATTGTTTTCATTTTTACGCAAGCTTAAAACAAAACAAAACTAACATTGGGATAGATTTTATTTTTTACACAAGCTTAAAACTAGCCAAAACTATGCTTGGACTTGGTTTCATTTTTACACAAGCTTGAACCAGAGAAAACTATTCTTGTGACTTCCCAACGCAGAAACCAGGGATGGTTGGTACTTAGCCCCCAGCTTAAGAAGCTAGCAGCTTAACTTCATAATGAAGTCCAGAGGTTGAAAGCATTGCCCCCCAAGCTTTGATTTGTCCAACGGAATAGGAGGAGGAAAAAAAGATTTAAATACTATACGTAACAAAGTACTTGACTCAATCGAAGAAGGGGGAAAAAATCTATGTCATTTTTTAATGAGATTGACACAGGAACATGAACTATGCTTGGGAATTCAGGTTCAATCCCCGTAACTTTGTTTCATTTTTTAACGAGCTTGACATAGAAACAAGAACTATGCTCGTAAACTTTGTTTCATTTTTTAACGAGGTTGATACAGAGACACAAAAACTATCCTCATAAGATATGTTTCATTTTTTAACGAGGTTGCTACAGAGACGCAAAAACTATTCTCACAACTAGTTTCATTTTTTAATGAGATTGAAATCAGAAACCCATGCTCATGTAAGTTTTAAACCTGCGAAGTAAAGCAATGCATATATATTCTTAAGCAATATAGAAATTAATCAATGGCTCATACACAGAATACACAGAGATATTTACCGGAAACCCTCAACCGGGAAAACCTTTCTTTTTCATTATATCGAATTTCACCATTCGGCATACAATATATACAATGTTTTTAGGTATTCCGTAGATACCAAAACCCTAATCCCTTAATCCGGGATTAATTTACAAATCAGCTAAAAATAGCAAAATCCGCTAAAAATAACAAAAACCGCCCAAATGGATCGTCAGACGCATTCGTCGTATCTGACGCACCCACACACACACACATGCAAAGAATATAACACATACCCAACAACTCAAAGATGGTATTCTTGATCACGACTTCCAAGAGGATAGTTCTCTAGAAGGACACCATGTCAAGGGACAAAACTTGGTCATGGCCTCCAAGAGATCTTCATTTGATGGAAGAAACACACTCTGGAGCGAACACATGTCGAGGGCTACGATAGGGGTAAGGAGGTCAGGCTCCAATATCCCTACCGAAGATATAACCATGTCAACTATCGGATCCAATTCATAAGCGATTGAGATTACAATGAGAGGCTCATCTGCATCGATAGCTGAAGGCATGGGAAACAATGCCACATAATTGACCTATGGAAGGGGTGATACTGTCTACATATAAGAACCATTTAGGGAGTTCATCGAAGTCAAGTCAGGACCAACAAATGAAAGTTGATAAATAGTCACAATCCTATCCATCGTGAGGTAAATATATCACACGAAAAAGAGTGGACACAATATCTTTCATGGCGTAGACATAATCTCACCCAAGGAGTAAAGTGAAATAAAAGGGGTATTGGACTACCATGATGTCAATAAAGACAATTTTCCCTCCCAATGTTACAAGAAACTGAGGAAGGGTCCCTAAAGGTTGACTGGTTCTTCTGTTAAAAGATAACAGATTCTGTGCAACCGGCATAAATTGAGGACAACCCAAATCTTTCCAAGCAATAGAGGACAAAATACTAATAGAAGCACTTTCATCTATCAGCGTCTAAGGAATGTCCCAACCAAAAACCCGTACTATAATTTTGGAAGGGAATGTGAGAGGGAAGACGAGGTCCAGTTAGAGCACCCCGATCAAAAAGGATGGCCTCATTACTTGGAGGGGGTTCCACGGGAGAAGGAGGAATACCCCTCGACACGGTAGATTTTGTATCAATGAGAAACACATGGGAAGCATTGGGTTTACTCTCTAGCAGGAGAGTAGGATCGACCAATGATGAGATCAGATCGACCACTTGGGTTGCATTCTCCAAGGGGAGAATGGGGTTGACGGGTGTAAATGGATCGATTGCTTGGGTTTCACTCTCTGGCAGAAGAGTGGGATTGATTGAGGATGGGATCGGATCAACCACTTTGTCAACTAGTTCAACTAAGGATGTGACCAGATTGACGACATGATCAAACGGATTAATTGATGAAGGGACCAGATTAATCATTCCATCAACTATAGAGGGGTTGAGAGAAATCTTATGGTAAGAAGCTGGAAGTTGAGGTTGTGAAATAGTCATGTCTTCCAAGAATTTTGAGGCTGTGTCCATACAAGGGAAAAGGTGAGTTTGATGAATCCCTCCGCATAACATACATGGGAACTTGACTCTACTTTTCTTCTTCCCAACGATATCTTGACTAGTTGATGGGAGGTCATCAACATGTTGTTCAGAGGCTGATGACATGGGTTGGCGAGGGAGTGTAGACCATTCTTCTATAACCTTGGATAGACCAAGGAAATCCTTAATAAGATGGATACCCTTAAAAATCCTTAAAGGGTACTTGGGCTTACGGGTTGCTTGGGTGATCTTGGCATCATTAACACTCCCAGCATGATTATCAGTAACTAGTTGTTTTCCAACATGTCCGATAGTGGTTGGAAGTTTGGATCCTTGTTTATTTGTCTTCCTCTTATTCTTCCTTTTCTTCTTCTTCTTATCCATCGAGCTTTCACCCGGCGAAGAAGATGAAATGGAAGAAGACCTTGCAAGTGAATAAGGTGAAGAAGATCTTACTGGTGAAGAAGGTGAAGGATCAACATGAGTTTGATGTTCTTGGGGGGAAGTGCTTACAAACGAATCACTAGCTGCATTCGGAATTACCTGAGTGGAAAACAACCATACCGGTAATCCAATTGTGAGACCTGGAAGGCTCAAAGTAGCGATGTGAGGAGGACCAATGTTTGTGTAAGAAAGAAAAACAAAAGGTTCCCTTGGAAAATGGGTTCCCTTATTGGTCATTCTGGGAACTGACACCATTAAATAAATATCCATCCTAGAGTCTGCTAGGGAAAACAAACAGCACATGCTAAGAATCTAGGAAGCAAACAAGCAAACAAAACCTTCTCACAATGAACACACTAGTGGATGATGAAATCCAACATCGCGAGGACAATATAATAAGGGGTTGATATAGAGCGGGTGGAAAAGTTACGTTGATGACCTGCTTAATGGACTTACGCCTTGGTGCAAGCCCCCACACATAAACATGGGTATACCCTCCAAGGAGCCTGCGTGAGTTTGGGCAACGTTGATTCTAGGTACCATGAATACTTGTCCCTCCACAGTCACCTCGTGTAAATACCCTAAAGAGATAGGCCACTAAGGTTACCAATTAGTCCAATGATGCCTAGGGAAACAGTCGACAGTCTGATCCACGCGCAAAGTCAGGGTATCTAGCCCAAAATCAACTTGAGAAGCTCCCACACATAATCGTGGGTATACTCTCAAGTGACCCCAAATAATACGTGAAATCTCTACACCAAGACCAACAAAGCAGGGTGAGTAACTCTGTCGGTCTTAATGCGACCTCGTGATTGATCCTTTTATTAGAATGGATTCCCAGGACAAAATGTAATAAGTGGATTTAAACTCTCCCTATCACAAGATACTATGTTTGTTTGCAGCTTTGGAAAGTTATCTTTCACACCTATTCCAAATACGTACAACTAATCTAATGTAGGTTTGATACCATAAAATATAAAAATTTCTAAACAATTTTTATAAGCGCTTTATTTTTAAGGTTGTTGATACTCAAGAGGAAAATGGTGTGGACTAAATGATGTTTTGACTGACACTAAATAATACAAAGAAATGAGAATGCAAATATTTCACTTCGATGAAAGCTATATTATGAGAAGGAGAAAACGTTTATCATTCCCATATGCACAATGTCCCAAAATTTTATTAAACTCATCAATATCAATATTCTCAAAAAATGAGCAAAAGAGACTGTACACCAATACACGATTCAAGACCAAAAACGCCAAAAATCATGCAATTTCGCTACTTCAAATGCAAATATGCCCCCAATCTAATATAAAGAAAGAAATTAAAATTTTTTGTTTCAAAGATAGCTAAAAGCAATAACAAATCACTTCAAAACAAACATAACCCAAACAAAGTTTCTCTTTTAGCACGAGTTATCCAGAAAAGAGAAGTCTTCTTTTCACTAAACAATTTAAATAAAAACAAATCTTTGTAACTGAAAGACACTCAAAGAAAGAGATAAAATATTTCAAAAGAAAACAAGCTAACACAAAGCAATGATGGCTAAAATTAGATTGAAAGATGTCAAGAAGATTGTAAATAGACCCAAAAAATCACCCCAAACACTTATCATAGATCTGGGTAAGGAAAAACCACCAAAAGATAAAAATTTCCCAAATCATCTCAGGCTGTAAGACCAACACAGAGCGATGATCTCGGGTCGTCGCAGGTTAGAGAACAAATGCAGTGCGATGTCATCGCACTGTGTCAAAATGATAGGGTGTGTCGTGTTAGAATATGATGGATGCGCTCATTTAACCATAGACAATATCACTATTGTCACCCAACCATAGGCCAAAGCCACCCTCCGAGCACCTTAACCTTGACAGAGAATCATTCTGAAATCAAACCCTAGGCTAGATATCCAAACAAAGGTGGCGCACCTTTATCCAAGGATAGCGCACCAAACAAGAGCTGATCAGAGAGTCCAAACCACAACCAATAGATAGTCCAAGCCAAAACCAAAATCTGATAGCTGCAGCAGCTGCAACAACAACTCTCCTCCAAACTTGCACACATATGGCCAACTACAGTGCGCACAAGTGTTGCTTCTGCAGTTGTGAGAATGCCTGCCAGAATGAAGACTGGCCTCCTGTATTTATACTAAATCTGGCAGACTTCCTGGGCCGACTTCTCATTCTAGGTACTAATTCTTTGGTATATATTATTTCCTTTAGCCGACTTCTTCTCTTGGATGCTAATAAACTAATACAATTCATTCCCTTGAGCTGACTTGTCTTCTAGGGTTATTAACCAATCAATTAGGGTTTCTTCTTTCTTCCCGAGATATTCTATTCTTGTCTCGTTTACACGTGGAGGTAAATACCTCCTTCAGCTACCATAATATCAACACTACCTCCTAGCTAGGGAGGTATTGAAGGTAATAATCTTGAGCACAAACATACCATTCACCTGGTAGCATCAACATAGTTGTATATACTATCTCATGATATGAGTACGATCATCACTATCAGTGTCATCAACTGCATCATCTCTCAAAACCATACTCCATATGAGTAATCAGACATGATGCTGGATAAGTCACTCACTACAAAGAGTGACACAAGAACCATTGTTCTAATCCAGACATATGTCCTAGAAGAGTAAATGTCCTGGACCATTTTATGTCTGGGAAATATCTATCCATTGATCATCCATCTATCTGATAATCATTTCCAACATTGTTGATAGTCTTCAAGGCAATCAGAACAATATCATTCAATAGAACACAACTGTGTCTATCCATAGTAGTACTCAACTACAATCCAGTGTTACACTACCACACCAAGTAGCACACATATACTTGATCAGTGACATATAGTCACAATCAGTGGAACACAATCCACCATAGTAGCACACATCTAATGTCTCCATAACAATCATTTGATATCAACCTGCATAGAAAACATTGTTATGATATAAACTGAATCATCTGGGCCATTCTTCCACTCACATCTGTGAGCTCTAAAAGAGCATCTACCTTTATAATTTCAAACATCAATGATGAGCTATATTGACTATTATTCTCAAGCAAGGAAGAATAATTGTCCTGATTTCTGAGCTTGCACCATTCCCTATCCTGGGCCATTCCTCTGGCACTAAAAAAAGTGCAACCTAGAGAGAATGATTCTACCCTAGGGAATTCCTGTCCCTGATTGTTGAACCTATCCCATCCACCTATTTGGGCCATTCCTCCATCACTAAAAAAAGTGCAACCTGGAGAGAATGAATATTCCCTAGAGAATGACTATCTGAACCATTTCCTAAGGAAATGATTGTCCTGCACCAACCTCCAAAATGAAACATCCACAACTGTCAGCTTCAAAAGAATGACTGTCCGACGAGGTGAACCAGTCTTCTTGACCACTACTAAGAGTGATCGTCAAGAAGAGAGACTTTCCTAGACCATTCCCCATGTTAAACACAATGGGAAATCGTTGTCTATGGTACATCAGCAATCCATCAAACCATTTTCATTACGAAAATGACAGTTCGATCTGGACCATTTTCCGAACTGGAAAATGCGTGTTCGTCAGAAATCTCAAACCACTTTATGAACTGGAAAGGAACTGCTCTTCTTGGACCATTTTTCGAACTGAAAATTGACTATCCATAAATCAATAACACATCAGTGCTCCCTCCCAACCTGGGAGACATCTCTTCTTTTTTCAATAAGGAAGTCATCTCCAAGAGCTCCATATTGAGTATGAAAAATCTTTCATCTTGGATAGAGGCTTTACCAAAATTTATTCTTATTTGCTCATATGTGGAGATATATATATTGGAGAACCACTTTCTATTTTATGGACTTCATCGTGGAGAATGTAATGCTTGATCTCAAATGTGCTTCGTTCTTTCTGGAACACTGATTTTTCTCTGAAGTATTCATATAGCTCTGATCAATAAAGTATATCATTGTTGGATTCATATTTGTTTCCTGCTAGCTCATAACATCGTGGCAAGGGTCAAACTGGAACATGTCCAAGTGGTACTTCTCCTGCCATCATGAGAGTTTTTCATGGATTAGCAATCCATCATCCTGAGCTTTTGAGTAACCATTCTAATACAATATCTTTGTTATAGAGAGTCTTCACCACGCTTTTGTTGTGTATTGGAGGTTCTCCACCAAGTTGTCTTCTTCCATCTGCATACAAGGGTCTCTTTTTGGTATACCTCAAAGCCTTGAGGTTTCTCTACATGCGCTCTTTGTTCAATTATTCTGGAGAACAATCTTTGCATTCATCTGATGTCAATTCCAACCAATGGATATTGTGGATGATATAATGGCTCATGTAGAGGTATATTTGGTTTACTAGAACAAGAAATTATCATAGTCTTCTCCCTCCATCTGGGAGAACCCCTAGTTTTGGATCTTGCAATGCTTACATTCATGATTTTTCCATACAATGTTCTTCATCACAACTTTCAGTTCTTCTACTTGATTGTTGGTAGTCTTGAGATTCTCGATACAGTGACTGGTTGTTTTGGATTTTCTTTCTTTCTTGGAATATTCATGTTCTTCTTCATGTTTCTTTTTAGCTCTTGGGTCCATGGAGTTTTCTATAGATTACATGCCCTGAAGATTCCAACTTCTTCCTTTCATCATAGGATGTGGATGGACAACCAGGGATACTTTAAGGATTATTTTTGAAGAAGACTTCTTCTAAACTCATATTGAACACGTATTGCCTTTCACGACTATTACCATGGATATATACTTCATCATTTTCAATAGATCATAGGATTATCTCCATCCTAATCCTTTCTTCATGTATGAATGCATGCTCTTATTTAAGAATATATAATCGGATCCCTCTATCTAACAGAGTCCACGCTTTTGTCTGCATCCTTACTGCAAAGTGTCACAAACCTTTTTCCAATTTCCTCTTGATAGTTGACTTATTTCTATCTTTACTTCTTCTAGGTTTCTTCAAGATTGATTCTTATTTCGGCTTATCTTGCAATTGTTACTTATGTAATAGATTCCACATGAATTGTTACCAGGGGTTGTCGATGTATTTCATCATTTCATGTGGATTGCCTGACTTGTAGTCATTGTGATAGAAATCCTTATCCTTTTGTTCTTCCATAGGTATAGTTTCTCTTTGAACATGTTATCTTCTAAGAAATGAATATGAAAGATATGTACAGAGGATATGATATATACAACAATTATGAAGAGTATTGTTAACTTGTCTTAGAAGAAGAAGTTTGTTTTTTCCTACTTGTATTTCTTTGAGGGTTCCCTTTCTTCGGAAACTGATGCTTCGTGTGCTTTCTTCCTTTCCTTTAACTCGGGACAATGATTTTTGTAGTGACCATACTTTTGACAATTGAAGCATTTTATTCTTGACATATCTTTCTCTTGATTTGGTTTCTTCTTGGAGCCAAACTTCTTTTTGTTCCTAAAATCCTTGAACCTTGTTGTGAAGGCTTGATCATCGTACTTATTTTGCGGTTTCTCTTTTTCATTGATACTTGATTCTTCTTGTGTACAAAAATTCCAAATTTATTCAAATGTAGGATACTCCTTCCTTGTGTTCATGCTTGTGGCAAATGCATCCCATGTCTTGGGAAGACCATTGAGTACTATATTTACTAGTTCCTTCTCTGAGATGATTTCTTCAATAGCTTGTATTTGATATATTAACTAAGAGATCCTCACAATGTATGATGTTATGTTGTCATCATCATTCATCTTCATGTCACAGAGCTCATTCTTCAGACTCATTACTTGTCCAATGTTTCTAACTGAGAAGAGATTTGTTAGGGTATCATACATCTTCTTAGACAAATCAAGATGGGAGATGTAGGGTATCAAGTGATATTTTATAGAGTCCACTATGATACTCATGGAATTGATATCATTGTCTTTGAACTTCTCCATAACTGCAACGTTTTGCAGTTCCTTCTCTTTTCCTTCCTCAAACTATGGTTCCACGATATTTCCTTTCACGATATCCACCACTTCATTCTTGGCGAGGATGAGGTCAATCCTTGTCTTCCATTCTCTAAAGTTAGAAGCCCCATAAAACTTGTTTTCTAACTTCATAGAGTAAGTCATGGCTGCTTTGACTTGGTCAACCCTATATTTGACCAAAAACTCAAACTTGATGTCTTGTCTTGTTGAGAGTACCAGGAGGTGTGCTAGGCTAGGGCGCACTAGTATATCCAAAAATTAGGTCAATCCCTTCACTTAAGGTGCCTCAATGATAAGTTTAGGGTTTATGCAACTACACTTGCTAGTAACCCTAGCAGTAGTGCTTTAGTAATTGCTCCTGCTAGAAACCCTAGTGGAAGTTATTCAACGAGCTCAGTATCCTTATGGCTATGCTCCCTTCCAGTGGTTAGACTGAATGAAGGAGGTGTGGGCCTATAACCTATTAGAATATGATTGATGTGCTCATTTAACCATAGACAATATCACTATTGTCACCCAACCATAGGCTGAAGCCACCCTCTGAGCACCTTAACCTTAATAGAGAATCATTCTAGAAGCAAACCCTAGGCTAGATAGCCAAACAAAGGTGGCACACCTTTATCCAAGGATAGCACACCAGACAAGAGATGATCAGAGAGTCCAAACCAAAACCAAGAGATAGTCCAATCCAAAACAGAAATATGCTAGTTGTAGCAGCTGCAACAACAACTCTCCTCCAAACTTGCGCACAATTGGCCAACTACAGTGTGCACAAGTGTTGCTTCTGTAGTTGTGAGAATGCCTGCCAGAATGAAGACTGGCCTCCTATATTTATACTAAATATGGTAGACTACCTGGGTTGACTTCTCATTCTAGGTACTAATTCTTTGGTATATATTAATTCCTTTAGCTGACTTCTTCTCTTGGAGGCTAATAACCTAATACAAGTCATTCCCTTGAGCCGACTTGCCTTCTAGGGTTATTAACCAATCAATTAGGGTTTCTTCTTGCTTCTCGGAATATTCTATTCTCATCAGGTTTACACGTGGCGGTAAATACCTCCCGCAGCTACCATAATATCAACACATCAATCCTGGATCGTCGCACTGTCCCTTAAAGCATGGTGCGACGATCAAACGAAAAAAATAAAAAAATAAAAAGCATCAAAGTTTTTCCGGTGAATTTTAACAATCAGAGAGTCAAGATGGATCTCCCACGACTCAAAAAACAGAACCCAAGAAATCAAAGAAAGAAATCAAGACAAACTAGGAAAATAATTCGTTCCCCAGTATAGTCGCCAATTTTTTATCGGGATAATTGTTAAGTTCAGACACAAATCAATCCCCCGAGGTTCACTACTAAACCAGAACAAAACAAGACAGCACACTACTCTTTCTTTAGATTTCAATTATCAAATGAGAAATGGATATAGAACATACCTTTTAAATATCGAAGATCTGACTTTTCCAATGCAATCCAAGCTCCATCGCGAGGCTTATGGAGAAATATCTACAAAGGAATACAAGCCAACGAAGACAAGAATAACAGAGTCTATTTGATATGAAACTATGTACGTGATCAAGGAATCATACAATATGAACAAATAAAATTCATATAGGAAAGAAAAGTATATCTGTATTAAAGAATGTGGAAGAAAGATGCAACTAGATGCCTTGATGTTGTCAAGTTCCTTGCAACAATTCCTTGCTTCCCACACACTTGTACTCCATGGATTCTGAGACCATATATCTAAAAGTCACTCACAATCTATCTTGACAAAGCAAAACTCAAAGCCACCATACAAGCTTCAAAAACTCCAAGCTACAAGACAAATCAAACCCTCATCAAGATAACTTTCTCCATGAGAGATCCTCTCCTTTTATAAGTTGAAGAGGATAAGGTGAGGAGGATAGGATGATCCCACTATATCATGAAAGAGAGTAAGATCCAAACCATTCGAATGTCACCTCACCATAAAGGCTTCTCCTTCTAGATGCATCGAGAAGATGCTCGTTTTTACCACGTACAAAAATTGTTGCACCCTAAGTATAGTGCAGCCTGCGGAGACGTCACAACCTGTATTTAGAGAAGGGTGCGGTGATCAGGCATCATCGCACCCTTTATATAGTGCAGCCTGCGATGACCTTCCTTAATAGGGTTTTTACAAAGGAAAATACAATTTCTTCTCTCAGGAAAAGTTATTCTCCCTTCTTTCTTCAGGAATTTGGTCCACTGATCCTTCTAAAGACAAAGGATATGTTTACATCATTAATGGTCATAGGGATGATGAAAATAATGTGTAACACCTGACCTCGTCGGGGACATGCACTAAAAAATGACAAGGAGCAGACTGCTCTGATACCACTAATCCGTATTTATGAGAGGAACAAAATGAAAACAAAGATTTATAATATTAACACAGAGACACAGTGAATAACAACAAAGATACAGTAAAACTAGACTTCTATTAAATAAGAAATATGTTGAAACTATAAAATGCAGATTGAAACAAGCTTGCTAGAATGGTGGAAGTTTATCTCTGAGAAGAGATGTGATGACTACGCTCATTCATAAGAAGATGAGTACAATGAGGCTCTGAAGGACATTTTACAATAAACATGAAATCCAAAACCCTATACATCCATAAACCTAACACTAGAAGATGAAGCGCCAAAAGTCACATGGACCCTGTTGGGGTAAGTTAGTACATCAAATTCTCGGGGTCATAACTTTTGCATACAATCTCTATTTAGGGTTTGCAATAGCTAATTGGAAAGGTATTGATGAGGATATTCATTTAGGGGGATAAGGTAGAGCTTTTGGCCATCATTGAGGTACCTAATGGCGAAAAAACATCGTTTAGGCCATCAAAATGGCCCTGGAAGTTCAGAAACCAAAAAAATGCTAAAAACAGTAAGTAGCCAAAGAAATTTTTTGAGTCAGTTGGAAATGGTGGGTGGCCATCGAGATCCTCCTGGATCATATTATGAAAACCATAAAATAATTAGGAGTAGATACTTTATATTCAATGAGAACGTCATGTATAAGGATCATTTGTAGGGAAAGAAAAAGGAAAAAGAAAACATGGAATACAAGTACTTGATGAGATCACTGAAAAATGAATTCCAAAGGTATCATAAAATAAAAATGATAAAAAAAGAACAAAAACAGGTATCTCAAACACCTACAATTATTAGAATATCTACTAGTTTAAGTAGACCCCCTTATCGATACTCTGCTTCATTTTATTATCCATTGTTGATTGATTTTGGTGAACCAGAAGGATATGAAGAAGAAATGCATGTAGATACCATAAATAAGTAGGAGGAAGGAGTAAAAGAGGAGATGGAATATTTCATACATAACCAGACTTGGGATTGGGTTCAGTTGCTTGCACGAGAAAAAAAACTGTAGAATAAATGGGTTTACAGGTTGAAGGAAGAAGATGGAGGAAAAAAGAGGTACAAGGAAAGACTTGTTGTAAAGTGATTTGCACAGAAAAATGGTATATATCTTGATGAAATAATTTCTTCTGTTATTAAAATGAATTCAATTAGAATTATTTTAATTCTAGGGAAGTAGAAGATTTGCATCTTGAATAGTTAGATGTAAAGACAACTTTTCTCCATGGGAATTTGGAGGAAGAGCTTTAAATGCAACAACCACAGTGGTATGAGGCTAAATAGAAGGAGAAATTAGTATTTAGGTTGAAGAAGAGATTGTATCGCCTAAAGAAAGCTCCAATATAGTTGTATTTAAATTTTGATAGGTTTATGAAAGAACAAGGTTATGTTAGGTGTCAGTGTAACCACTGAGTTTATTTTAAGAGAAAATATTATGGCAGCTACATTATGTTGTTATTGTATGTATATGACATGGTTGTTGTAGGAACTAACTTTTAGGAGATAAATGTACTCAAAATAAAATTGGCTAATTCATTTGCAATGAAGGATTTGGGTGCTGCAAAACAAACCCTTGGCATGAAAATAAAAAAAGACATTAAAAATCACAAATTAACATTTTCTCAAGGTGAGTACATGGAGAAGGTGTTGGAAAGAGTTGGAATGTAGGATGAAAAACTAGTTGGTACACCTTTTTCAGGCCATTTCAATCTAAGGAAATGTGTCCAAATAGACGAGAGAATATAGACTACATATCCAAGGTTTTGTACTCCTCAACAGTTGGTATCTTAATATATGAAATGGTGTGCACAAGGACAGATATTTCACATGCAGTGAGAGTTGTGAGCATGTATATGAACAATTGAGGCAAAGAGCATTGGATTGTAGTAAAGTGGATTCTCAAGTATTTGAGAGGTACTGTTGCAAAAGAATTATGTTTTGGACGTTCAAACAATGTTCTACAGGGATATGTTGATTTAGATATGGTTGGTGATAAATGCAATACCAGGGTATTGAGACCCTAGATTAAATAATTTATTTTGTTATTTTATAAAATGTTAGGGAGACCAAACAATTAAAAGATGCCAGATTGCCTAGGAAATGTAATGCTTGATCATTATTATTAATAAAATGCATCATTGGTTTCAATACGAAAAAGAACAAGAGTTATAGAGGGATATGATTCCACGACAAAGGGGATTAAGGGAATGAGTATTTTATTATGTTTTATTTACCCATAATTGTTTTAATTGAGAGAAGTGGTTACATGACCTTTGTGGGGAAGGCCATGTGGTTCTTGATTTTCAAGTAAATATAAAAACCCATCTTTAGGTTGTTTGGGTTTTTTTTTTCACACTCTTCATTTTGTTCACTCTCTCCATTCACTTTTTCATTGATTCATTATCCCTCATTCGTCCTTGATCTTGGTTGAGGAAAGGAAAAATGAATTGGTTTGGAAAGGAGCCATTGTTTGTTGGTTGTAGTAATTGTTGGTGTATTCCAACCATGAACTTATTCCTGCATGTATGATATGAATTTCCATGTGCTAAACATTTTTCATAGTTGTGATTCTTCAAAGTCCCAACATGGATATTCTTGACCAGATGCACTAGGGCCCTAGAAAGAAGTGGACAACCTAAGGGACTACGTGGCAATGAAGGGGGTTCATTGTGTTTGTGTGGTGCAGGATGGAGAGAAGAGATTTGGTGTACTTTGGATTGATGTGTGTTGGGAAACCTTTGAGAGCTTGAGTGTTGATTGGTTTTGGAAGCTGAGTAACACCCTCGAACCATCCTTGTGGATTCATAGCCCTGGCTCAGGGGTGGCCTATTGTTGATACTTGGAATAACATCATCTATGGTTGGGTGAAACATCCTTTATTTTCAGTGAGTTGGTGATTTATTTTGTTTAAGATAAGTTCTCTATGTTGTGTGCTTCTATGCTTGTATATTTATTCCAGTGTGTATTAATTATTATCTCTAAGATCCATTTTTATAGTATGCATTCTTGTTAGTTATTGTTGTGCATGGCATATTGTTCATTTTTTTTTATGTTGTAGCATGAATCTTGATTATTGCATGTGAATCTTTCCTGAATATTGATTATTGCATGTGAGTCTTTCATGCTTCTTTATTAATTAAATGTTATCAAAATTCGAAATCAGTTTTGAAGTACGTTTTTGGAGTAGTGTGGTCTGCTTTCCAATGGCTGAGTATATCATGTGCACTATGATTATTTGTTGCATGTAGTAATAATCCAGGCATGTGCGCACTGTGATTAGTTGTTGTGTGTAGTACAAGGGTTGTTTCACTCACAGTTTGTCTCAACGAGGGTGCAATAATAACGTTTGTCAGCAAGATGTGGTTGCATTTTAGTAATCAGTACTAGCAATGGTTAAATATATGTATAATAAATAGTGGGTGTTGGCACAATCCATTTTGGGGAAAAATGTAGTAATTACTGAAGGAAGTTATGAAATGGATTAGAAAAGGAGCGTGTATCGAAAAACAAGGAAATGAAGCATGGGGAAACTAGGAGAGTCAAAGAAAGGATGAAAGCTGCAGATCAATGAGGAAAACAGTTGGATTTTGGATCAACTGCAATCAAGGAGTTAGAAAGTGGAAAAACCTAATCCACCTAGGGTTATTGGGTTAGGGTTTTGGTCATTTGTTTAATGGGTAATTTTACCCCTTTTTGTATTATAAATATGTGTTGTAAGATAGCGAAGGCGAGACTATTTATGTGATAGAGATATGATGAGATAGAGACACACAAACAGATATATGCATTGTAATAGAGGGTAAGGTCATACGATATAGAGCTTTGTATGATCTTGCCAACCTCAAATTTAAGGCGTGCAGGTCCATAACCTTGATGTATAATAATAAAACAACGAAGAAATCCATCCATATATTTGTGGATGTAGACTGGGGGGGTAAACCATGGTAAATTTGTGTCTTTGTGTGGAATTTTTGTCTTATTTCATGCGATTTTTTAGCTATGTTGAATGAATTAATCTGTTAATAGTAAAATGAAGCACACAATAGAGTGACAGGATGATTGATGTAGAGTAAAATCTATTGAATGTGTTTGATTACTGATTAGTGGATCTACAATATAATGATGTGCTGATGTAATAGAATCATATATCTGATATGTTTTTAGGTAAAAAGAATATCTCTCATCCCCACATAATTCTCCCTTCCAATATTGCCAACATCTGGGTCTTGTAGTCACCCATAATCCATCTCGGGTGAGACTACATTGTGCACTCTATGCACAGTGTTTCCTTCTGGTCTCTAGAATAGCTGATGGTTTGCAAGGTTTTGTTGGAAACCTAAAGTAGAACCTGGGTCAACACAAGAAACGTCCAAAAAATAGTTTTGTTGGCAGATGGAACATAGAAGAATAGATTGGAAGGGAATTATTGAGAATAACGGTGAAGAGAATGAATTATTAGAAGGGGATGTTCATACCATGGAATCCCACTAAATAGGAGAGAGAACGATGGTTGACAAAAAAAGAGCTGGAGTTTTCATAGAAAGATTATAGAAACCCTAATTATACACCGCACCGATATTTAGAGAGGTATGTATGTTGGAATTATTGATTGATTGTTTTCATTGATGGCAACGTGAGTAAAAAATATACAGTAATCAGAGAAAAATCAAGATAACATTGGGGAATAATCAATTTGTGATCACTGTTGATCACAATAGGATCGACGGTGATCCTATGTTCCTAAAGCTCACAGAAAGTAGCATGCAGAGAATCCATGTACAAAGTAACAAAGAACAAGTAATTAATAGCTCAGGAGGGTTACCAACTTAAGATCAATTCATAAAATATTGCACAAACAATTATTAAAATCTCAAGAGAAATAGCGATGAACATATAAAAAAGAAGAGCATTGAACACCCTCAGAAATGTGAGGAAACTCTCTTACAATCGGTCAAAATATCAACCATTGATTGAAACCAAGTGGAAGGATAGAATAATTTTAGATACTTAACCACTTCTCCACTTCGACGATTACTAGAGACAAGGAAGAATCCAAGAAATCCCGAAGTCATGAAATAAATGCCAACCATCGATCAGGGAGGAGATTTGTATGAGTTCACAGTTGTTAGATTAAGATTTAATTTAGAATTAAATTTTGACCGTCGATCTAGAATGTAAATGTTGATCCATCAAATTGTACTAAAGGAAAGAAGGTGGTAAACTTCGGTGTTGACCACTCTGGTGATAAGAAGTTAAGAAAAGCCAAGAATACTCGAAGGCTGGAGCCCCAAAGTCTGGAAGTTAATGAGGGTCATATTATCTGGGAAATGCATGGTGACCATTGGATGAGGATAGGTGATTCCAATGGTGGTCAACTCCAATGTTGACCACTCCGGTGAAAAGAAGTATGTGGTGCAAACACCACCCCCTTCTTCTTTGGGGCTACACGACCTCTCGGTCTAGGATCGTTCTCAACACCTGAGTCAGATTGAATCTTTGGCTCCCTGCTAGAGCCCGACAAACTCTACCATAGGTCCTTCTTTCTCCAAAGTGCAGATCCTCTTAACCCTTCGAAGAAATATGGTGGCAGCACTTAGTTCTCTGTGTCAGGCCCTTTCTATCACATGTCCTCGGGCTGTGTCCCGGGGATCAATCACACGAAAAACTTCGGCCTTCGGGCTTCGGCACTTTCCACGACAGCCAATTCTTGTGTTCCCGAACTCCGAATCGACGAACTCAAACATGCGAGGATCAACGGTCCTCTTTCCTCCTTCCAATCGATGACTTTGATCTCTTCGGGATCCATCCTTCAAGAGTCTCTCGATGTCCTTCCCCGATATCTCCCGAAATGTTATTCCTCTAAAATGCGTGGATCACTTCCACACATCCCCTCCAGATACAATGGTATGGATTTAACCCACTCTTCGCGACTTCGCGAAGATATTTTTTTTCTCTTGGAAAACCTCCTGAAGCTCCAACTCTCGGATCTCCCGATATTCTGCCAATTGTCTCCTCCCAACGATTGACGATTTTACTATCTTCAGGACTTCAGAAATTCCTCGACCTTCTTGCACACTTAGCGCAATTTATTCTCGAGACTTAGGTTTTTATCGAGCTTCTTCTACACTCCTTGCATATTTCTGTGCAATTTCCCCTATGACTTTGCTCGGATTGAAAACCTCCAAGGTTCTCAATTCCTCTGCATCCTTCAGTGGAATTTCTTGTGCCCTCCTGGAAATTTTACACCCTTCCTCCTGAGCTTGTAAGATGAACTTACAGTCTCCTTAGCACACTCTTTGCGCTCGATTAAGCCTTTCGATAGCTTCTCCCTTTTCCTTCCTGGAATTATTAAGGCATATCCTTTCCTTTGTCAATGCACTCTTGCAAATCCTTACTTCCTCATAGTGTTCATCAGCCATGGGATTCTCTTAAGTATTCCAACACTTCAGAATGTGTTTCTTGAGTACACCCTCATACTTTCTCTATGCCCTCCTGGCAGAGTGTTACAGAGTGTTCAATAACTCTGCGTTGTGCTTCCTCCTACACAGTCTTTCTTTCCAAGGTACCCAACCACCTTGAAATTTCCTCCTGATTCTGTGAATTATTGTGGTGTACCCTCCTGGCATCTTCTCTTCTGACTCAATTGAGTTCAGATACGCACTCCTTGCGTCGGCTCACAGAGTCTCAACTCTCTATCGTACACTCCTTGCACTTAGCCTTGAGAACTAGAATTAATCCAACACACTCACAGATAGAAAGTTATACCTATATCCCTGCAGATGATTTCTAACATACATCTAGAGCTCAAATGCATACGAATGACATTCATAAAAAAACATCCATTACACAGAAATTGATAAACAGGAAAAAATGATCCTTTCTATTAATGGTGGAATGTCCATTACAACATGTGAGTTTGGAATACAACTGAGTCTCGGCTCTCAATTCTCCTATGCATATATCTCCTACACCTGATGCTTACTCTACTGGAAAAAATACAAGAGTTTATACAAGAGGGGATCGATGAGATTCTCTCCAATCTAAAATAGAGGTATCTAATCATCTTTCAAACGCTTGTCTAATGGGCGGATTACAATGATGGAAATATGATCTGAATCAGATACAGATCCCTCCTACCGTCAACCACTTAATGGCGATCTTATCTCTAGCTTGTGAAAAGTCACAATTTAGCTCTTCCAACCTTTCAGAATTTATTTCCTTTATCATGCATAAGAGTTTCGAAGGAAAAATGAGAGGGCAGTGCCTATCCCTTCCTTGAATGCACACCACTTGTGCTAATCAATTGGCATGTGTTGAGGTAGATATATGCTCCTGCATCATATCCACAGCTACAACAATTCATGAGCTTCCTAGCTCTATTGAAATCCTCCTAGATCCCAAACTTTCTCTGGGAGTTGTCCTTCTACTCCTCTTTGATCCTACTGCTTCATATGCATCTTCCCTGCTGCTCATGCAGGTTCCTTTCTGTCCAACTTCTCATTGTTGAACGCTTCTTCTGTTGACCTCAACATCAACTTCCGTATATTTTCTATGGCTTCTTCCAACTGCTTCATCAGCTGGTTCGGCTTGTGCAGTCTGCTCAGATGCAACTCTCCATGCCACTCCATGGGTCGGTTGTATTAATCTCCCATGTTGCTTTCATCCCTTGTGATGTTGACTGGCCACTCTACTGCAGACTCCAATTCCGCAGTCTTTCCACTGAACTGTTGTTCAGCTACTTTTTCTGACAGACTAACTCCTGTCAGTTCTTCGGATGGTTCTATTCGAGATTTCTCCAGCTGCAACTCGTGCTAGTATGTATCCTTTGGCATGGATATATCACGGCAACCACCTCCCGATTTCAGACTATCCAACCAATCCTCCAGTGCCTTTAACTCCATATCCCACTGAGTGAGTAACTCAACTGGGTTTCCTCTTCTGTTGGGACAGACTTCAGTATATGTTCCTACTCCTTCATGACAGTCTCAACTTGTTGTCCTTATTTTGCATATACAACATTTTTGCTAGCCTCTCCTTGGCTTCTTGGCAGAAATATCTCCACTCCTCCAATGACCAGAATGCACCTCTGATACTTCTCCTATGTGATGAAAGTTTCCAACTTGTCATCATCTTCATCCATGTGGCTTGCAGCTCCGCGTGAATATTCATATGTATGAGGCCTTTCCTCCTCCTCTCCATCTGTCAACACCCCCTACTGATGTGATATCTCAATTGAGATCATTTCTTATCCCTTGCCCACTTGTCAATCTGGGATGTCTCCTCTGCCCTCCTAGTAATTTATGAGATCATCTGATTCCTTCATATTTCCCACCTGGAAACCTACGAGACCTTTGTCAGATCTATTTCCCTCATTGTTGAGGTTTTTGACATATCTCAACCACCTCTTTAACAGCTTTCATTGCCTTCGGTCCAAAAACATTTGAATTGGCCACTTAGTTGTCCTTTTCAAAGGCCACTCGTACCTCCAACACACCTTTTCTTCCTGATGTATCTTGAATGCTAGCATCTCCATCTTGGCTCATATTTCACTGAGCTCCTTGTCTATCTCCACTTTGATTTTCTACGGGAAGACTTCTCCTTAACCATTCTCCTTAATTCCAACGACCATCTTTCTTCACCTACATCCCTCTTGGCTATTGATCATCTACTGCACACCTTGCAACAATCTTCACAGAGTATAACACTTTGTCTCCTTCCTCTCCCCTGGGAGAAAAATATGCTTTTATTTATCTCTTTCTCTCCTCCTGAGAGAAAAAATCAGGCTCTAATACCACTTTGGTGCAAACCCCACCCCCTTCTCCTTCGAGGTTGCGTGACCTCCCAGTCTAGGATCGTTATCAACACCTTAGTCAGATTGAGTCTTCGGCTCCTTGCTAGAACCCGAAAAACTCTACCATAGGTCCTTCTTCCTCCAAAGTGCAGGTCCTATTAAACCTTCAAAGAAATATGGTGGTGACACTTAGCTGTCCATGCCAAGCCCTTTCTATCAAATGTTCTCGGGCTGTGTCCTGGGGCTCAATCAC
Organism: Picea engelmannii; assembly: GCA_009831015.1. Lineage (NCBI taxonomy): Eukaryota > Viridiplantae > Streptophyta > Pinopsida > Pinales > Pinaceae > Picea > Picea engelmannii. Next base: position 42,818 of record ML823806.1, read on the forward strand.
ATGAAGTGCTTCGGGCTTCGGGTTTCGACTCTTTCCATGATAACCAATTCTTGCGTTCCCAAACTCTAAATCGGTGAACTCAAATGCACAAGGATCGACGGTCCTCGTTTCTCCTTCTGATCGACGACTGTGATCTCTACATACTCCTTCCTTTGGGAGTCTCTTGATGTCCTTCCCAGATATCTCCCAGAATACTATTCCTCCAAAATGCGTGTATTTCTTCCATGCGTCCCCTCCAGATCCAATGCTCTCGATTTAAACCACTCTTCGCGACTTCAATAAGATCTTTGTTTTCTCTTGGAAAACCTCCCAAAGCTCCAAATATTGGATCTCGCGATATACTGCTACCTGTCTCCTCCCTACGATGGATGATTTTACTGTCTTTGGAACTTCAGCAAGTCCTCGACCTTCTTGCAAACTTAGCACAATTTATTCTCGATATTTAGGTTGTTCTTGAGATTCTTCGATACTCCTTGCAGAGTTCTACACAATTTCCCCTGTGACTTTTCTTGTCTTGAAAACCTCCAAAGTTCTCAGTTCCTCTGCGTCCTTCAGTGGAATTTCTCGTAACCTTTTGGAAACTTGATTCCCTTCCTCCCGATCTTGTAATATGAACTTACAGTCTCCTTAGCGCACTCCTTGTGTTCAACTAAGCCTTTTGATAGCTTCCCCCTTTTCCTTCCTGGAAATATTAAGGCATATCCTTTCCTTTTTCGATGCACTCTTGCAAATCCTTACTTCCTGAGAGTGTTCAAAGTAAAAATGAGAGGGAGGCACCTCTCCCTTATTTCAATGCACACCACTTGTGCTAATGAGCTGGCGCGTGTTGAGGTAGAGAAATGCTCTTGCATTAGTATGAATCATGTAGGAATACCCGAAGGCTGAAGCCCCGAATTCACGAACTTTCTTCGACCGTCAGATCAAAGGAAGAGTTGGGAAATCCCGCCGACCTTTGATCAACATAAAGTGGAAGGATAGGTTAAGCCTTGAAATTCTGAAGTGAAGTAAATCTAATTGTTGATCCATTTTGAGACCATTTTCAATCATTGTATGAAGTAGTGGAAGGATAGGATAAGTGGGGCCAAAGGAATGAAGTCCTGAAGTAAACAAAGGTTGTTGGATCAAGACAAGGAAAGATCAAATGGTGGAAAAACATATTCGACATTTTTCAGCAATGATCGAAGGTTGATATAAAAGTGAAAAACTCTCGTATCCACAAAGTACCAAATCCACGAAGTGAAAATCCGTGATCTAGGAGGGAGACATGTGGAAAGAGACAACGATGAAACATGTCCCAATCAGGTGGTAACAAATGTCAAGGTCGATGTGGCACATAAGGACCTTGAAATTCATGGATCAAGGTGACATGTGGCACATAGAATTAGGGTCCACATCATCTTGAGTGATGTCAACAAGCAACGTCACTAAAGGATGAATAACTTTGGGGATATCCAAGCTTTTGTTATCAACTAATCATTGAAGGTTGAAATCACGAAGTAACATTAATTGTTGATCTAATTCAGGAGAAATCTCGACCATTGATCAAACATAGTGGAAGAATAGAGTAACCATGAGGTGTTAAAAGACAACTATCGATCATCATCGTTTTATGAATTATTTGGTAGGTAAAAATCCGAAGGAATTGAACTACGTCAAATTTCTAATAACCCAGAGTCCTGAATCTCTGAATTTCTAGAGTAGATGAAAACCGTCCACCTCAACTAAATATTAAGTCAGAGTCATCGATAATCTAGAAGACAAAGTTCAATGAATGCACAAGGATTAGACCAGACTGTCAGTATGAGAACTTTAGGAGTAATTATAGCCATTGGATTAGCCAGCATGAGATGTAACCACTCCAAAAGAATAAAATGATTGTAAAGGTTGGAATCTCGAAGGTTGAAGTACCAAAAAACCTGGCTCCAACACTGTTCATGTGATAAGGTAAAAAAGACAATAAGGAGTGTAAAGGGGATCGAAGTAAATAATCCCTTGGACACTTGAATACGATCTCATGTATAAAATAAGGGTGGAAGGATAAAAGCATTGATAGAACAACTTTTGAAATAGCTAAGCCCGAGGTTTTGATCCCGTGGTCATAAAGGGAAGTGGGTTTAAGAAATTACCTTTGCATAATTTTATTTCTATGAATAGTTAGGGGCTTGTGAAGTAATTTTACGATGTTAACACCATAATAGTACAGAGTGCTAGTAAAATCTCGAATATGATATGTTGAAGAAATATGGATGCAACAGAAGCATGGTAAATTTATAAGGAGTTGATCCATACATGTGATCAACTCATGTAGACGAAATCTGAATCAATATTAATCTTCTAATTAATTGAGAAACTTACACGATAAATTAATGAATAAAAGGATAAGATTATCTATGTTAAATTAAATGAAGAGATGAAATGGTTCATGTCAAAAGAGATAATGGTCTAATCCTATAACTATTGAAATACTATATAAACCAGAAACCAGAGGTAGTGGTGAATCTTAG
>ML823806.1:45342-68679 GCA_009831015.1 Picea engelmannii
TATATATATATTCCCCGGAAAAAAAGCGTAATTGTGTTCATCCAGAGAGAACCAAATTACATTTTGCAGGTTCACATAGCACAACCAAAGCATGGGTAGAAAGATCCCAAGGGACAAAAAAATTGGCAGTGATGCCATAAAGTGAAAAGAAGAAGCAAGAACTAGATAATAACCCCCAACTATGTCAAAAAAACCCTTGAATAGACAGCTCTTAACAGGAAAGACCCTGAATATGAAATCCCAAACAATCCCAAGTGACCATATGGACCAAGCCAAAGAGGTATGTAAACCTCATATCAGCAAGACCAGAAAGAAACAACATCGATGGAGACCTCGACCATCATGAGACCAGAAACTGCACTCCCTCTCAACAGGACCTCAAAGTGTCAGTTGGAAAAAAAACACCACACGCCTAAGACAGGACCTCAAAGCTCTGACACAACCCATGATAGATGGAGGAGAGGAGACATCAATATCCAACAAAAGGATCTGGATCTGAGCATACATCAAACCCTGAACAACCAAAGTAACCTGAGAGAAGAATCACAAACCAGAAGCCGATAAAAGTGGAAGAACCCACTCCAAGACCCAACCCCATATCCGCACTCCCACGAAGTAAGAACCGCCAGCTTCATCATGAAACAATAGATCTAGATCCACCAACCTCACCTTGAAACAATAGATCTAGGAAAATGAACCCAGGCAGTGCCCCCATAGATGCACTCAACAACAAAATACCTCCCGGAATGGAAGAAGCAATCACAATGATCGTACTACCACTCGTTGGAGGGATGTATCTGAGTACACAACATCATATGAGAAGGTGTAAGGCCCCAGGAGAAGACACGGCATCATCCGGAGAGTGGATTCTATAATATACTAACCACTGCCATCCACAAAAGAGATCCTGAGCCTTGCAAGAGGAATATACATCAGGGAGGAAGGTTCCGCCTTGCATGAAAAAAAACAGGAAGAAAGACCCTATAAAAAAAAAAGAGTAATGTCGGTGGAGATGTGTCTTCAGAGCGAAGGAGGCCACATGTGATATTGCACCCGGGTAGAAGGAAAGAAGCTACAAGGGGACTGCAGCCAGGGAAACCCTAGCCACAACCATTATGAATTCCTATATATATATATATATATATATAATGGATTGAATGGAAGTTCATTCTATCAGGTTGGTCCATGTTTACAGGTTGATTCTTTTGATGAGGGTTGGATTCCTCAATCTCAGTTGGATCTGAGATCAACAAGATGGGTCTTGTTATGAGGGTTGGATTCCTCATTTCTCAGTTGGATATGAGAACTACAAGTTGGGTCTTGTATCAGAGAGTTGGATCTCTCATATTCAGTTGAATTAGAAGATATTAAAGGATTGGTTTTATTTGTATTCATTCAAGTTCAATAAATAAAAGAAAGATATTTTATATACTTTATATAGTTTATGTTAAACATGTTTGTGAATAATTAATCGAGTTTCATATATCTTATTCAGTTAATTCAGTTAATCTATGAAAGTTTGATAAGAAGTCAAAAGTTCCAGACATTGATTCACTCCCCCCCCCCCTCTCAGTGTTAGTGTGTGTTTCAAAAATTGGTATAAGAGTAGGTTCCTTCAACACAGTTTAAACACTGGAAGGTAGCTTCTGAAGAAATGGGTGGAAAAATGGCTCTCTCCACAAATGAAGCTCCCTTATTTGATGGAATAGACTACTCTTCATGGAGGGAAGGAATGAAGTGGTATCTGAAGTCAAGAGGATCTGGTGTTTTGGATTCAGTAGTATATAAACCTTGGTATTCAAATACCTCAAAGAACAAATCCAAAACTGCAAAAGAAGCAAAGAAAAACAATTCAATATCATTAAAGGAAATCTAGAATGTACTATCAGACCAAGTCAAATAAAATATGGAACACTACACCTTTGCTAAATTACTATGGCTCCAACTATTTCTATTAGGTCTTCTATTTCTGGGACGACATATTACCAGGACGACATATTTCTGGGACCACATGATATTTAGGTGGTTTTTCGGCACATGGTTTTTTGCCGATGGTTTTCTATTTCCGGTTAAGGAATTAGGGTTTTGGACTAATCCAGGTCATTGGGTTAGGGTTTTGGATGGCATTGGCTCCTATATGTATATTGTATTGTAAACAATGTAACAAAATGTATGAATATAATATATGTTGGTTTTCCCGGTTTGGGTTTCCAGGTGAAAAATCTTTGTGTAATGTTTGTATTTTCCATTGTATCTCTGTGTAATGTTTGTATTTGCCATTGTATCTTTTGAATATCATTTTGCAGTAGATATTGTACAAGGTTAGAATTTACACTTTTGATATACATATTTAGTATAAATAGGAGTCGAGGGTATGAGAAGTTTTGTCTTGGATATTATTGTAATAGATCTCTTCTCTACTGGAGGTTTCCCCCTCGAAGAGGCAAGTGAACATCGCTCTCAGTAATCAAGGTTCTCTTTCTAGTGTTATTATGGTATTATTATTATTGTGGTGTTGTTATGGTTATATCGTCGTTTATATTCCATTTCTAGCTAACTGTTTCTATTATGCATACTATTTTGTATATGGAATATTACAAGTAGTATCAGAGCACCTTCCTCAGTAGAAAATTGTGGCTTGAGTTTTTTTCAGGGTAGAGACATATTACAACGTATTTAAGCTACAGAGATATTTCGTTATGCACATAAACCCACGGTTAGGGATTGATACACGCAAGAAATACATGTGGTAATCAAGCACACATCTATTGGCCACCCTTGTAACCCCTGTTGGTATCCCTTCGAGTGGTAGTGCATTAAACAACACCTGTATATGGATTGACCTAGATCTCCTGAATCCCTCCATAGATAAATTGATTAGATGCCTGACTTCTATAGTTCCATCGAGAACATCACTCGGGAAGATGCTCTCCGGTACCTGGGTAGTCGGTTAGTATGGCTAAGGGCACGGTCTAGCATTCTTAGTTGTTTCCCTAAGATATTGGGCAGAGTACTACTATTGGATCCTGCACGTATATCAGAGAGTTATAGCACAGGGAAAACCTTTTTCTATAGAACCCTTGAATACCCTAACCCTTGGGACAGAAACAAAAAATATAATAGACAAGATCTATTTCCGCGCAACTGTGTCTCCTGCATTCGGCTTACGAACTTACTACACATTTCTTCTTGTTAAGCATTTGGGAATTTCATCACTGCGGTATTCTTCAGATCGGAGTATAACTTTGCAGGAGTAAAAAAAACAAAATTCTCGATCCTGTTGGCACCATTATTTGAGACCTATCCCGTTGGATTTCTCTCTTCTCCCTTATCATGATCATCCCTATCATTTTTCAGCAATTGTTTTTTTTTTTTTAGTGGACTCGACCCCCTTCCAACACCCTTATTTGGGATTTACCCCATTGGATTCAACTCGTCACCCTGATCATTGTGATACACTTCACCGATAACCCATTTCTTGTGTGGTCCAACCCACCCCTTTTCGTGTTCCCTCTTCATCATGGCCCACACCCGTAGCCAAGACTTGGAAGCTCACTTCAATACCTTGCACTCTAATTTCACATAAACCCAACAAGAAGTGAGACAACTCACCGCCAATATTGCCACATTCAATAAAAAAACACATTCCTCCATCAATGCCAAAATAGAGGATGTCAAACAAGACCTTTCTACCCAGTTTGAATCCTTCACTACCACGATCTTCACCAAGATGCATATCCCTGCAGATCTTCCCTCATTTGACCCACCTTTGAAAACCAATGGTGAAACTTCATTTCATTCCCATAATTTTCATCCCCGTCACTTTTAGCATGACCTACGCCTTCCGTGTGTGGATGTGACCAAATTTGATGGCTCGGATATCACTAGTTGGGTAACTCAAATGGAACATTATTTCTCTTTGTATGTCATTACAGATGAGTTGGCCAAACTCTGATATGGTGTTCTCCATATAGATCAAGAGCGTTGGCAATGGTGGAAATGGAGAAAAAAAATTGGCCAAGGGTATGTGGCTTGGACACACTTTGTGGAAGAGCTTTATGAACGCTTTGACACTGACACCAATCATTTAGGCCGTTTGGAAAAGTTGAAACAATCTGGCACAGTGGAATACTTTATAGTCAATTTTGAGCGATTGAATTTTCGTACAGATGACATGTCTGATGATTTTTTCTGAGAATGTTTTATCAGTGGCCTCAAGGATGAGATTTGTGCCCATGTCCTCATGGCCCAGCCTTAGATTTGGGTGGATGCTACTAAAATATTTAAGGAAGAACAACAAGTTGTCTCTTCTCAAAACCGAAAACCCTCCTTTATTCCTTGCACTAAACCAGTCACTCCCACTCATCCTTCTACTCCACTAAAGATCCTGAAATTGACCAGGGACGAAATGGATGAATGCCAACTCAAAGGCCTTTGTTATAATTGTGATGAAAAATATTTTCTCGGGAACAAGTGTAAGGAACAAAATATTTTTATAGCCATCTTGAAGGATGTTTCAGAAGACGATGTTGAGGCTCCCCTTACGTCCTTGTCACCTGAACCCACTGACATGACCCCTCCCTCGGACCCTCCCGAAGTAGAATCAGTCATTTCCCTAAATGCTCTCACTGGATTATCTTCTCCCCAAACCCTCAAGATAATTGGTTACATTAAGCATAGGAAGGTCATCATTCTTGTTGATAGTGGAATCACCCATAATTTTATTCATCTTCGCATTGTCCAAGAAACTAATTGTTATATTTGTGTCGTCAATAATTTTCAAATCATGATTGCCAATGGTGGGTCCATGAAATGTGGAGGGAGTTGTGAAAATGTGCCTCTCCAAATTGGTGAGAACCATATGAAATCTCATATGTTTTCTATCGACATGGGTGGTTATGAAATTGTGTTGGGTGCAGAATGGGTAAGGACTTTGGGTCCCATTCTCATGGATTTTAAGGAATTAACCATGCAATTCGACTAGGAGGGCCAACAATATAAGCTCCAAGGGATCACCTCTGGTTCTCCGGATATAATCAGTTCCCATCGCATGGAAAATCTGCTCAAAAAATTTCATTCTAGTATTATTTCCCAACTCCATGCCATACAATCCACTGAGACACCCTCTGTGTCGCAGGACCTCCAATCCATCCTATCTAAACATCAAGTGGTTTTTTCCACTCCCCAGGGACTCCCTCCTTCCTATGGTGTTCATGATCATTCCATTCCCCTTGTCCTAGGAATTCTTCCTCCCAATATCCGTCCCTGTCATCATCCCTTTTCCCAAAAAAATGAAATTGAGAAAATTGTTCAAGAATTTCTCAACGTAGGTGTTATCCACCCTAGCACGAGACCCTAATATTCTCATGTGGTCATGGTACTTAAGAAATAAGGTTCTTGGATCATGTGTCCTGACTTATGTGCCCTCAAAAAACTCACCATTAAACACAAATGATGCAGGACCATCATCATCAAAGCGCAAGTGGAGGACAACTCAGCGCCCTAGTGCACATTTTGAAGTGTTTTTGAATTTTAACGATGAAATGTCACGAAATATATTGAAAATATTGTAATTAAAGAAGATATTAAATGTTAAGAGTTTGAACCATCACGTAAGATTGATGGAGATTGTATTTTATTTAATCTGGGAAAGTTGCATGGAGGATAGTCTTAAAATCCTTCGACACTTTGTGTATTCAGAGGTTTGGAAATCTTCAAGGAGGGGGATCGTCTAAGTGCCGAAGGAGAGAAGTTAAATCAAATTCATTGATATCAAGGAGGATACGTGGCAGAAGATCAAAGAGTCTGGGAGATAAATCTCCAGGAGATTTGTGTGGAGAAAAGAGCGTTTTATGCCAAATTTGCGAAGATCGAAGAAATATGGACCATTAGATCTAGAAGGACATATGGTGGAGATCCACGTACTTCATAATAAGAGCATTTCGAATAAAATTTGATGTGGAGTGTAAAAACCTCTCGAATCCCGAAGTAGCAAAGTAAATTGTGGCCATCGATATGAGAGGGATATGCGTAATCAGATCATGGAATTCAGAAGAGTGCACTCCAGAAAATAAAGGAGGAAGTAGAGTCATCGACCAGAATTCGTCTGAAGCTATATAGGTAAGAATTTAATCTCAGTCGTCTGTTGTTTGAATACGTGGCATCAAATCTATCACTTGGTTGATAGGACACTTCGGGGAATTTGAAGAGTAAAATTATGAAGGTCACAAGTCCCAAAGGCCAGAGCCAACATGACTCATTGATGAATGGAGGGACACGTGGAGAGAAAATATTTACTTCGGAGGATTGACACTCTAGGAGAATGAGAGTGGAGGAGATTTGATTGGAAGTCATCCGAAGGGGAAATAGAGGACGCATCTTAATCATCAATCAAAGTGAGCACGTGGTGCTTGATCCGTAGCTCCGGGTACAAAGAACTTCAGGGGAAAAAGGTGTTGGAAGGTTTGGAACTCTTGAAGCTGAAGTTTTGAAGTGAATCATAGTCGTTGGCTGTTAGAGTAGAGTGGGCCATAGATCTCTGTCTAGGTGATTTCATCGGTTCAAAGTTGAGGGAATTCAGAATCAGTTGTACTCAAAAGAGCCAAAGCCCTAAGTCGTGAAGGGGGCTAGTCGAAGGTCATATCTCATGGTCATAAGGAATCAAGGCCTAGTAGAGGAGCTATAGCTCTCCACTGAGAGTTACCAGAAGTTCCAGAGAAAGGGAGTGTGGGTGAATCAAACCTACGTGGGTAATCAAAGGGGGGCATGTGTAAATTAATTTCAAGTTCTAGAAGAGGCCCGGAGAGATGATTCAACTCGGTGAAGTGAATATCCTTAACTGGGAGGTCATGCAACCCCTAGAAGAGAGGGGGCATGCATCAAGTGGTATCAGAAACAAAAGCTTATTTTTAAGCTCTGTGTGGAGAAATCTCATCACCATGCTGCCTAGAAGACGTGTAGAGTGACCTGTAGCAAATCCAGCTATGGAAAGGGAGATGAGAGAACTTCACACAAGATTAGATGCTATGGAGACAAAAAAAAGAAGATCATATGATGTTGGAGATGTCAGTGATTCAAAGAGAGAAGAAGTGGAAGTTGAAGGAGCTGTAGGAGAAGATGTTGTAGAAGAACGCTTGCTGAAAGCTGTTGTCAAATTGGGAGCCAAAGAAAAAATAGAAAACCCAATGTACGAAGGAAACTTAGATGTTGAATAATTGATGGATTGGATAAGAGAAATGGACAAATACTTCGACTATGAAGAAGTTGATGATGAGAAGAAAGTAAAACATGTCATCGACAGATTGAAGGGACATGCAACACTGTGGTGGGATGAACTATAGGCTAACAGAATAAGCAAAGGCAAGAAAAATATCAAGAGTTGAGATATAATGCTAGCCAAGTTGAAAGATAAATTCATACCCCAATACTATGAGATAAATCTGTTCAAGAAATTACAGAACCTAAGACAGAAAGGATTGACAGTAAACGAATACACGGAGTAATTTTATATGTTGAACATCAGGGATGGACAGAGATAAAAAGATGATGAAAATGTTTCAAAGTATATTAATGGCTTGAGATATGAAATCTAGGATGAAATCCAAGATGAAATCAACATGATAACAGTGAGGACAGTGGAGGATGCTTATTAGATTGCACTGAAGGTGGAAGAGAAAATAGCCAGGAAAAAGAGACAGCCAAGAAAAGGGAGAAGTCTAAACAGAGGTAAGGGAGTTGTCCATGACAAGGCATAGAAGCCCAAGGTTGAGACCTGAAAACCACACGGTCACTTAGAAAGAGGAGGAATTTCCCGAGGAAGACAGTATGGTGGAAGGAATTCTTTTCCTCGAGGAAGAGGAAGAGGCAGAGGAGGAGAGGTGAATTGTTATGCATGTTGAAAAACAGGGCACATGTCATGGGAATTTCCTGAGAGAAAGAAAGAAGGAGGAGGTGAAGCTCACATTTCATAAGCGCAGAAGTGGAATGTTGAGGTAGAAGGTGCAGAAGACAAGATATCCTTGATGATGAGGAAGGCTCTCTTGAAACCCGAACAAGAAGTGGAAAAATGAGTGCAGAGGAACAATTTGTTCAGAACTTCTTGTAAGACCAAAGACAATGTATGCAAGGTTATAATTGACAGTGGGAGCACTGATAAATTGGTATCCACAAAAATGGTGGAGAAATTGGAGCTGGAGACAACTGCACATCCGAGTTCATATAGAGTCTCGTGGTTGCAGAAAGGACACCAGGTAATGGTAACTAAACAATGCCTAGTTGAATTTGAGATAGGAGGATATAGAGATGAGATTGTGATTCCCATGGATGTATGCCATGTCTTGTTGGGGAGACCATGGTAGTTTGATAGAAATTTCATTCATGATGGGAGGAAAAATACTTATAACTTGGAGAAAAATGGTAGGACACACATGCTACTACCAATAGAGGATAAGAAAGTGAAGGAAGAAGACAACATAAGTATACTTCTCATGAGTGGGAAGGAACTCCTAAGTGAATTCAAGAAGCAACATGAGATTTCATTTGTTGTGGTAAGGAAGCCAAGAGTCATCCTTACAAGTAATTCTATGGATGATCTGCCTGAGGAAATTCAGGAGATGTTGGAGAATTTTGCTGACATAGTAGTGGATGAGTTACCTCGCTCATTGCCACCCATCAGGAGTATCAACCATCACATTGATCTAATACCAGCAGAGAGTCTACCAAACAAAACAACGTACATATTGACACCTCAAGAGAATGAGGAGCTAAAGAGACAAGTCCAGGATTTGATGGACAAGGGTTTAGTTAGATAAATCTTGAGTCCATGCGTAGTACCAACTATGTTGAGTCCGAAAAAGGATGGAGGATGGAGAATGTGTACAAACTCAAGAGCCATAAACAAAATCACCATCAGGTACATATTTCCTTTTCCAAGGATGGATGACTTAATGGATTATTTCAGTGGAGAAAATTATTTTTCAAAAATAGACCTGAAAAGTGGATATCACCAGATAAGGATGAGAGAAGGTGATGAGTGGAAAACAACCTTCAAAACGAATGAAGGGTTGTATGAGTGGCTTGCTATGCCATTTGAATTGACAAACACCCTAAGTAATTTTATGAGGTTGATGAATGAGGCATTCAAATATTTTATTGGTAATTTTTTGATTGTATATATGGATGACATATTAGTCTTCAGTAAAACTGAAGAAGAAAATTTGAGGAATTTAACACGAGTAATGAGAAGGTTGTAGCGGGAGAAGTTGTTGATAAACCTGAATAAATCCTCTTTTATGAAGACAAAATTCATTTACTTGGGTTTTGTAATCTCTTAAAATGAGTTGAAGATGGATCCATAGAAGGTGACAACAATCATAGAATGGTCATCGCCAAGGAGCATATTCGAGGTGAGAAGATTCCATGGATTAGCAAGTTTCTATCGAAACTTCATTAGAAATTTTAGTGGAATTTGTACACCTATATTAGATATGGTGAAGAATAGACACAAGTATTTTAAGTGGACAGAAGAAGCTGAGAAAAGATTCAGGATATTAAAGGAGAAGATAACAGAGAAATTGATTCTGGTCTTGCCAAATTTCAGGAAGATGTTTCAAGTACGATGTGATGCTAGTGGAGTAGCAATTGGAGAAATCTTGAGCCAAGATAATAAACTTGTTGCATATTTTAGTGAGAATCTAAATGACGCCAAGAGGAATTACTACACATATGATAAATAATTTTATGTAGTAATTCAAGCCTTAAAGAAATGGAGGCACTACCTTGTTCCAAAAGAATTTTTTTTGTATAGCGATAATCATGCTTCACAATTCATAACCAGACATGAGAAGTTAAATCAAAGACATGCTAAGTGGATAGAGTTTATGCAAAATTTAACTTTTTTCATTAAACATATTTTTGGAAATGCTAACAAAGTTGTTGATGCATTGAGCAGGAGATGTCTGATTCTGCAGGAATTTCGAGTGAAAACCTTAGGGTTCGAACACTTTGAGGAGATGTATTGTTATGATCCAAATTTTAAAGAGGCGTATGAAGCATGAGAAAATACTATGCTCAGGGAAATATTTCAGTGGACAAAGTATCTGATTAAATATGGGTTATTGTCTAAAGGTAGCCAGTTGTGCATACCAAAGTGCTCGATGAGAGATAATCTGTTGAAGGAAAAACATAGTGGAGGTCTAGTCAGACATTTCAGTCATGAAAAGGCATTTACACAGTTGAACAGTTCATACTATTGGCTAGGTATGAGGGAAGACATGAAGAAATTTGTAAATAGATGTAAAATTTGCCCATATGCAAAAGGAAAGCGACATAACACTGGATTATATCAACCATTTCCTATTCTAGATAGGCCTTTGGATGAAATAAGCATGGATTTCATGTTGGGATTTCCAAGAACAAAAAGGGGAAGTGATTCCATATTTGTTGTAGTTGATAGATTCTCAAAGATAACACACTTTATCCCATGCAAGAAAACTAGTGATGCAATGCACATTGCAAATCTATTTTTCAAGGAAATTGTGAGACTTCATGGGTTGCCCAAGAGTATTGTCTAAGATAGGGACACTAATTTTTTTGGTCATTTATGGAAGACATTGTGGAAGAAACAGGGGATGTAACTGTCGTTTGTTTTATCATATCACCCTCAAACGAATGGACAAACTGAGGTGGTAAATCAAAGTTTAGGAAATTTGCTAAGGATTTTGGTCACTGAACATCATAACCAGTGCGATCAGATTCTGTCACAAGCAGAGTTTGCATACAATGACTCACCAAACAAGAGTACAGGAAAGAGCCCATTCTGGATATTATATGGAATGAAGGAAAGAGGAGTATCATATTGAGATATTTGGAGTAGAATGAATTCATAATTGCTGGAGCAGAAGACTTCACTACAGAAATGAAGAAGCTTCATAGTCAGATCAAAGAGCAGATGCAGAAAAATGATAGAGAATATAAATGCAGATTTGATCAGCATAGGAGAGAACTTCAATTTGAAGTGGGAGATCAAGTTCTGGCACATCTCAGGAAGTAAAGGTTCCCAAGGGGAAGATATAACAAATTGAGGTTGAAGAAGATAGGATTGTGCAAGATCCTAAGGAAATTTGATACTAATGCTTATGAGATAGAGATCCCAGAGGATGTGGGAATATCACCCATATTCAACATTTCATACATGTATCCTTACAGGGAAGATGACACCAAAGGATCAGAAGATCAAAAAGAGATCCAGTGGGAGAAGCAGATGCCTATAGCAGAAAATTCATAGATGGAGGAGATCTTAGATCGAAGGATTGGTAAGAAGACCAGGAGAAAGACTTATTTTGAGTACTTCGTAAAGTGGAAAGGACACCCAATAGAATATTCAAGTTGGGTAAATGAATCATATATTCAAAAGCACTGAAATTCACTATAGGAGCTCATGGATAGGATTCCATGAACTTTTGTCCAGAGGAGTATGATGCAAGAGCATCATCATCAAAGCGCAAGTGGAGGAAAAATCATCACCGTAGCGTGCATTTTGAAGTATTTTTGAATTTTAAAGATGGCATGTCACGAAATATATTGAAAAGATTGTAATTAAAGAAGATATTAAATGTTAAGAGGCTAAACCATCACGTGAGATTGATGGAGATTGTATTTTCTTTAATGTAGATAATAGTAGTATAGATCTTATGCATTCGCTCTTATATGTATGTACCGATCATTTATTGTAATAAAGACTTAGTGGTTGAAAGATTTTATTTTGATAGGATAGCACTAAGGTAGTCAGAGGGAAAAGATCTATGAGCCCTTATTGTATAAATATATGTATTGTATGCCCAAATGAGGTTGTTGAAGCTGTTGAAAGTTACTGAATTTGTTATTGTTGAATTGTTGAATCTTATCGAAGTTGTATGAGCTGATGTACATATCATTTGAATGAATATATAAGAGAAGCGCTGATCCAAAAATGTTTAGTATTGTTGTTACTATGTCTATCTAAATGAATGGTAGGCTTTCTATTTAATTGCAATTCTCTTTTATTACTTTTTCTTATGTTATGAATTCATTACATGGTTGAATGTATGAATTTGTGAGAATTAGATATGTTTCATTTGTTTCTCTTCTACGAGCTCATGCAAGGAGTGCATAGTGTCTGCAACGTGTGCGTTGACAGATTCTAGTTTGACTCAAAATCTTAGGAGAGATAACGTGGAGATTTATGTGCAAGGTGTGCATAGTGTCCGCAAGGTGTGCATTGACAGAGTCTATTTTGACTCAGATGCTCAGGAGAAATAACTTGAATCTTTACTTGCAAAAGAGTGCAAAGGACCATGCAAGGTGTGCGTAGGAAGAAACACACTCAACGTGATATTTTTCAAGAGGAACAATCAAGTCATGTAAGAACTGTTGCAAGGAGTGCACAGTTTCCCACAAAAGGGTTAAGTGAAAGAACCTGTTGCAAGGTGTGCAAAGGGTCGAATTTTGGCTAAGTGTCAAAGAATTAATATTGAAAAGGTGCAAGGAGTAAGTATCAATGAAACATTTCTGATAAGAAGCTCTAAAGGTAAGAAGCTAATCGCAGTTGTTTATTGTTTGAGTATGTGGCATCAGATCTATCACTTCGGTGATAGGACACTTCAGGGAATTTGGGGAGTAAAATTATGAAGGTCACAAGTCCCGAAGGCTATAGCCAACAGGAGCCATTGATGAACGGAGGGACACGTGGAGAGTCTAGATTTACTTAGGAGGATTGACACTCCGGGATAATGAGAGTGGAGGACCATTGACTGGAAGTCGTCGAAGGGGAAACAAAGGATGTATCTTAACCGTCGATTGAAGTGAGCACGTGGCGGTCGATCTGTAGCTCCGAGTACAAAGCACTTCAGGGGAAAAATTTGTTGGAACATTCGGAACTCCCGAAGATGAATTTTCAAAGTGAATCATAGTCGTTGGCTGTCAGAGGAGCGTGGGTCATCAATCTTTGTCTGGGTGATTTCACTAGTTCAAAGTTTGGGGAATTTAGAATAAGTTGTACTCAAAACATATGAAGCCCTAAGTCGTGAAGAGGGATAGACAAAGGTCATATCCCATGGTCATAATGAAGCAAGGTCTAGAAGAGGAGCTAGCACTTGCCACTTAGAGTTACTATAAGTGCCAGAGAAAGGGCGTGTGGGTGAATCGAGCCTGCATGGGTAAGCAAAGGGGGGCCTGTGTAAATTAATTCCAAGGTCTAGAAAAGGTCTGAAGAGCTGATTCGGCTCAGTGAAGTGAATATCCTTGACCGAGAGGTCGTGCAGCCCCTATAAGAGATGGGGCCTACATCAACAAATTTCCCATTCCTGTCATTGATGACCTCTTGGATGAATTGAGTGGTGCCCAATTCTTTACTAAACTTGATCTTCCTTCTGGATACCACTAGATCTGTATGAATGAGGCATACATTCCTAAGACTACATTTAGAAATCATGAGGGCCACTATGATTTTTTGGTCATACCCTTTGGCTTATGTAATGCTCCCTCCACTTTCCAAAGCCTCATGAATCATGTCTTTCATCCTTTTCTCTGTCATTTTTCTTATTTTTATTTGATGATATCCTCATCTATAGTAAAACCTAGACAACCCATCTTACTCATGTGGATTGAGTTCTTCATATACTCTCTCAACACCAACCTTTATCCAACAATATAAATGTTCTTTTGGTGCCTCAAAATTCGAGTACTTGGGTCATGTTGTTGGAAAGTATAGTGTTAGGGTGGATCCTAAAAAGATTGAAGCTATGAGAGATTGGCCTCACCCAAAGAATCTCAAAATATTGTGTGGATTTTTGAGTTTAACAGGTTATTATCACAAGTTTGTTAAGAATTATGGAAGGATTGTGGCACCTCTCATTGGTCTTCTTAAAAATAATTCTTTCACTTGTACCCTAGCAGCTACTCAGGATTTTCAAACCTTGAATATGGCTATACACACCACTCCAGTCCTGGCCCTTCCTAATTTCAAAAATACCTTTGTCCTGGAATATGATGCTTCTGGGAAAGGAATTGGTGTAGTATTTATGTAAGAGGGTCGGTCTTTGGCCTTTACCAACAAACAATTGTTAGAGCGGAATTTGTGAAAACCAATCTATGAAAAGGAAATCTTGGCTATTCTGTATGCCATGGATATTTGGTTCCCTTATCTATTGGGGAAATGATTCCAAATTACGACAAATCATCAAAGCCTTAAGTATTTTCTGGAACAACACCTTACCTCCCCAAAGAAACAAAAATGGGTGGTTGAGCTCTTTGGATATGATTATGAGATTATTTACAAGAAAGGAAAAGGCAAAGTGGTTGTTGATGCACTTTCCAGAAAATATGAAGATAAAGGGTCCATTTTTTCTCTCTCCTTCATTGTACCAGATTGGATCCAATTTGTTTGCTAGGAATTGCTACACGATCCCAAAAGTTCGCATATGATACAACAATTGTAAGCCAATTATCTAGTCTCCCCAGGATACTCTTGGCTCCATGATGAGCTTCGATACAAATTCCGTTTTTATTTAAGTAAAAAGTCAAAACTTAAATCCACGGTACTTTTTGAGCTTCATGCTACACCCATTGTTGGGAACTTTGGGTTTTCCAAAACCTATGACCAGGTCAAACGTTCTTTTTTCTGGAATGGTATGAAACATGATGTTCACAATTTTGTGGTTGAATGTGATGTTTGTCAATGTAATAAGGGAGAAACAATCAAATCTCCTGGCACGCTACAACCACTTATGATTCAACTTACTATTTGGCGAGATATATATATATGGATTTTATTGTAGGCTTACCTAAATCAGAAAATAATTTAGTCATCATGGTGGTAGTTGATCGTCTTATGCTCAGTTATGTGCTCTTCAAAACCCATTTACAGCCTCCATTATGGCTCAAATTTTCATGGATCAGGTCTTCAAGCTTCATGGCATGCCTCATTCTATTGTTTCTGATCATGACCCAACTTTCACTAGCAATTTTTGGCAAGAACTGCTCAAGCTACAAGGCACCCAATTGCATCTTAGCACAACTTCTCATCCACAGAATGATGGTCAAACTGAAGTTGTCAACAAGTGTTTGGAAACATATTTGAGGTGTTTTTCATTGGAAATGAAAAATCAGTGGGCTCAATGGTTACCACTAGTTTAATGGTGGTACAACACTTCTTACCATAAAACTACCCGCAAGACTCCTTTTGAAGTGGTATATGGACAAAATCCATCTTCAGTTCTCTCATACTTTCTAGGTGTCTCAAAGGCCCAGGCGGTTGACATAACGCTTTCAGTTTGAGAGGCTATTCTTCGTATCCTCAAAGAGAATTTGGTCATGGCCCAGAAGTTCATGAAGCAACAAGAATATCAAGGTCGCTCTGAATGTCAATTTGTAGAAGGAGATCAGGTGTTTCATCGACTGCAACCTTACAAGCAAAATTCCCTCAAGACTGACCATTGTCAGAAAATGGCTCCCAAATGTTTTGGTCCTTATACGATTCTCAAGTGTGTGGGACATGTGGCCTATCAGTTATCTTTACCCAATAATTCTAATCTCCATATTTTTTTTCATGTTTCCTGCTTAAAGAAGGTGAATGGAATTAAGTGTCAAACTCAAACCAACCTTCTCGAGTTGGACGAAGAAGGCTCTATTTGGATACAACTACAAGCATTTTTGGACCAACATGAGCATCGTTTACATCAATAAACCATCAAGGAAGTATTAGTCCAGTGGAAATATACAACTCCAACATATGTCACTTGGGAACCGACTACCATTCTGCAACAATTTCCTCATTTCAATCCTTGAGGACAAGGTTGTTTTTAAGGGGGGGGACATGTTAGGAACCTAACCCCTCACATAGGTAGAATAATATATTTACATGTAATAAATGTGAATATTAATAAGGCCTAGCAATAAGGAAGAATAAGTCAAATGTAAGAATACCTAATAGAAGCTTCTGCTTCTAGACGGATCTTCCTCTAGATTGTTCTTTTGATAGACATATTTAGTATAAATAGGAGCCGAGGGTATGAGAATTTTTGTCTTGGATATTATTGTAATAGAGATCTGCTCTTCTGGAGGTTTCTCCCACGAAGAGGCAAGTGAACATTGCTCTCAGTAACTAAATTTTTGTTTATGGTGTTATTTTTGCATTATTTTGGTGTTGTTATGGTTATATTGTTATTTATCTTCCATTTCTAGCTAATTGTTTTTGTTTTTCATATTATTTTATATCTGGAATATTAAAAAATGGTCATCAATCTAAAGACTCAACTTCAAGGAGCTAAGGAAAAAGAAGAATCCTTGGATATTTAGTTGACTAAAAAGGAAGAAACATTCCACATGTTGGAAATGGAAGTTATCACCCTCAAAAAGAAGAATGAAAATACAAAAGAAACTATCAAATTCCAAAATATCTCAACTATCCTAAATAGGATCTGGA
Source organism: Picea engelmannii (assembly GCA_009831015.1). Taxonomy (NCBI): domain Eukaryota; kingdom Viridiplantae; phylum Streptophyta; class Pinopsida; order Pinales; family Pinaceae; genus Picea; species Picea engelmannii. The sequence continues at coordinate 61,802 of ML823806.1, forward strand.
ATATTCAAATACCAATTGATGACAAAACCGGTCTTGGATACAATAAGAAAACCAGTAGAATCATGAATGAAAGAGTGAAAAGGTTCAAGCAACAAAAGGAGCCCCTTTATTAGTAGATACTCAAGTCCTTCTCATAGGAGATGTTAGGGAAGACCCTGTGGCAACAACTAGAGAAGGATTTTAATTTATGAATGAGACCATAGACAATTCACAAAGGCTATGCCAGTAGAATGAAGAGAAAGAGGTGAGGATCAGAGATATAGAGGAGAGGCTCTAGCAAGTAAAGATTGATGAAAGGATTCTTCTCAAATTTAATTCCAATGCGTAAAAAGTGAGGAATTATTTAGAAGGTGCCATGATTGACATGTATGATCATCTACATCTCTTCCAAAATGTGGTTGCAACAATTATTGGCCAAAACAACCAGATACAAATGCACCTGATACAATACAACACTATTCGTGAAGGTATACATCACATTGATACTTGGATAGTGTAGAATCTTGATGCACCTCTGGAGATGTATAGACAATTAAAATCAACAAGAAAGACAGACCTATATGCATTAGATCATTGCTAGAAGGTAGGGAAAAAGGAAGATAAATAAGTAACCAAGGAAATGGTGATATGTTCAAGGACTCACAAAGTTGCCTAGGAGCTGATAAGGAATGGTCATCTCCCAATATTAGATGAACTTGGGAAGAATTTGGTCACAAAATAATTGGTGAATATAATCCAAGACAACACAAGTCGAAGGAGACAGACAGTCGAAGAAGCAACCTTCGTCTCTACCGATCTCATTGAATAACATCTACTATAGGCGGTGAAGCTTCACACTATGATACATGATTACATGACAAGGATGGAGAAGGATATGAGTTCCCTTTATGAAAACATAGACATGATCGAAGAAACACTAGAACAACTAGCATACAGGAGAATCGAGTCACTATATAACCATTTGGAGGTTTGGACATCTTATCTTCAAGGAAAAAGTTCAGAGGGAAAGGACAAACGATTGTTTTTTTGTCCTCCTTTTCCTAACCACCTCAAAGTTTTTCCTTTTTCCACTTTTCATTAGAATATAGAAGATCAACAATTTGTAACTTCCTCTTCAAGAAGAAGGAGAAAGGGCACTAGATTTTTGTATAAAATAGAGTAGAAACTTGTGAAAATGGAATTTTTGGATTTTCAAGCATTATATAGACCCAATAAATTTTTCAATAACTTACACACTATTAATAAATATTGAGAATCCCTCTGGGCCAACATATTATAGAAGGAATTCTGTGTAGAAACAAATCAGAGCTTTAAACTACTTCAAGTGAAGATAATTGTTGTTTCTATGGACTATAAGAATGTTTATTTGTTGTAGACTAATTCTTATACAATCTTTGTAATTCTGCAGTTATTGATATTTCTTTGAATATTTCAATGCCTTTAGATTTGTGGGTTATTACAGTATACATTATTGTGACCTAGACTAATCTGATTATATACATATGTATGCATTTGTCTCCAATATTCCCCTTTTGTTCAAGATAATTGTATAAAAGTTGTGTGAGGTTTTGGTTGCATTATAACTCACTGGTTACTCTAGTGTGATCCTAGATAGGACATGTTAGCATAGATTAGTGATAGATTAGTTTTATTTACATACATTCTCTTCATATATATCTCTTCATTGCACCCACCCACTTCATCGATACACCAGACCGTAACCAGTACAAAAACAAAAAGACAACAATAAAGGGAAGTTGGGCCAAATTACGGATGGGACTACTAATCCAAATGATCTGTATTCTAATTGGGACTTTATACTGAGGAGTAACCCTTTCTTTTGTTAGGAAAATTTGAACCCATCAACATAACCAAATGAGAGAAATGATGCAACACAAGTGATATACTATATATCACACAACTAACTCACCATAGTATTCAACTAATGTACATTAGCAGTTTTCTATAAATATCCAACACACACTGGTAGTTACTAGAGTCAACTACCACCTAGTCCTAGTTAACTGGTCCATGCAATCATCACTTAAGTGAGTCACACGTGTGGAAATGAGAGAAACACATGCAACTGCTATTGATAAAATCGAGGTTGTCATGCATGAGTGACTTCATTAGTCTAATTGAGTGTAACATACTCTATTGAAGCAGAACATCCTATTTTGTATGGGAATATTCTCTAGAGAGAATATTCTCAACTAAGGAGGTCTTCACTACATTGGACTATCAAACATAGGAAAATAATTCTAGGTGAGTGTGTAATATCTCCAACAAAATTGACATGTTTGAAACAAATTTCAAGAGAATTTAGGAACCCTAAATTTCACATATCATATACCTGAAAGTATAGTGAACCAACATCTGCAATTTTGACCACATGTTCCTACAAAATTTCACAGTCTGAAACATCCTATAATACAAGTTATAGTGAAAGTGCCAAGCTGACATGTTTGAAACAAATTTTAGAAGCATTCAAGAACTCTAACCTCCATAGGGTATATCTCCAAAAGTATAGGGAACCAACATATGAAATTGTTACCACATTTACACCATGCTCTCTCCTCCATTTCTTCAAAATTTCAAGGTCTGAAACATCCCATAGTGTAATTTATCGTGAAAATGATAAGCTAATCTGAAAATAAATTTGCAATTCTTCCTTTTTGGAATGATATTTAATATGTGTTCATCAATTTCTCGCACACACACACTTTCTCTCAATACTTTATATTTTTATGCTTTTTCATAAGCCTTCATGAATATAGATTCCCATTAATTAAACAAGTAATTCATAATACCATGGGAGAATGCCCCAATTACCATGGAAAAATAACCCAAACCCATGGGTTTGAAACCACCATTTCACTTTTTACTTTTTCACATGCACCCCTTTTTTTAATATACTTGTAAACCCATATATATAAATCAATCTTGGAAAGAAAAATTGTACTGTAATATCATAATATGAAATTAATTACAACATTAATCCTTTGACATATAATTCTAACAATCTCCCCCTTTGTGATTGATAGAAATCATATAACATAACACATAGTACACCAGGCATAGAAAGAATTTCCCCCATGTCTGCAACTCTCCATGAACTTGTTCTTCTTCTTAAGAACTTAATGATGATATGGATATTACTTCCAATTGCATGTCCCTTAATTTGTTATGATTACAAAAACTGCTCAAATATGGTAAAGAAACACCCCTAAAGAAGTATGACATTGTCACCAACAACAAAAGATAATCGATCTCTATCAATATAGATAGTCTTTGTATCAAACAAAATCAATATTACACCTCCAAAAATAGTCAAACATTGTTCGGTAGATCTCATCAAATCCAACTCGATTCAATAAGAAACTGTCGATTCAACAAGAAGACAATAGTTGAGTTTTCATACCAACAAATTTAAGTATTCCCCCCTTGAGGGATCAATAAGTAAAATTAATAGTTTTTGTAAAAAAATCCATTCGACTGAAAACCCAGCTCAAACATAGTCACAAATACTTGGTCAAAAATCTAGTCGATTGTCATGTCACATTGATCCTCATTCAACCACTTCCAAGGAAATCATCAGTAAGTAAGAGGAATGTTTCACGACTGTATAGTCGATGATACACAATGATATGAAGTCCTCAAACATATGGTCAAATGATTCCACTACCATCCATCAATCCAACCAAAATCTATCTTAGTAGTCAGTACTGGTCCACAATTATTTCTTTCGTGTCTCTTCTGGAAATATTTGAAATCATTATTGACATTTATTCAATTTTTATGGTGAGGATGATGATAGGGAACATATTTTCGTGTTGGATGGTCAAAGGAAGTAGGCATTAGGTTAGGTTCACTTACAAGAGTAGAACAATTTGACATATCAACAAAAAAGTCATATTTAACATCATGCTCAAATTTTGGCATGTGAGGAACAAGCAACTCATCAATCTGTTCAACATAATCAACAATAGGTTTCTCTTCTATAAAACCTATATGAACTCCACTTGCAACAAATGAAACTTCCCTAGTTGTAGCAAGGCCAAGTATAGCCAGGAAGGGTACAATAATATCATATTCAAGACCAATATTAATGAATGGATACCTTTCAAAATTGCTAATATGATCTAATATTTCAGTGCTATTTTCAAACATCAAGTTTCTATTCAACTTAATAGTTGTTTTCTCCAGTTCCTTTCTTAAGGGAACAATTTCATATTCTATATCTTCACAATTTTCTTCCTTTTTCTTCAGTTGGATTCTCACAAATTGTTCCATATTTATTTCTTCTTCTAATTGAACCTTTAGGTTCATGATAGTAGTTTTGGTTTCCTCAAGGCTTTCTAACAACTTGGATTTTGAATCACAATCCTTTTCTTCATATTTTTGCAGGTACTCATTTTGTTTCAAATTATTTTTCCAAAGCTTCTTTATTTCACTTAAGGCACACATGGGTTCTTCTTCAAGATCTATTTCCCTATGTGTTTAGGCATTTTCCTCTTCTTCTGAGTCAATCATTTCTATCCCTTTGTCTTCATCAATACTTTTTTTGATTTACATAAAGAGAGTTTCTTATCTATCACTATAGAAATTACTTTCATTTCTTTCTTCAAGCGAGTCACTAACCCCTTTTGAGTAGAGATTCTTCTTTTGCTTATAATATTTTTTCTTCTTTTCATGCTTGTTGTGATTGTGATTCCTTTTGTGTTGATGATTTTTACTCGCTTTATTTACATTATGTTCATCTTCATCATCACTACTTTCATCCTTTGCATATGGATACTTAGCAACAAAATGTCCTACTTTTCCACAATTAAAGCATTTAAACGGAAAAATCCTTTTGTATTTTCTAGATCCCTTTTTGAATATTCTCACAAAATGTGTTTCCTTTACATCTGATTCATAGATGGAACAATGACTTGATTTGTGATCTCTATTCATTGTCTTCTTTGAAGCTTCCAAAGTTGCTTATTTATTTGATGGCTTTTATTTATCTATCATCATTTCATACACCATGATGATCCCATGCAATGCATCCATTGTTAATGAATCAATATCCTTGATTTATTCAATGGAGGAAACTTTGGCATTAAACCTTAAGGGGAGTGACCTTAACACCTTTTGTATAATCATCAATTCTTCATTTTTTTCACCAATTCCTCTGATGGTGTTCACAATTTCATGCACATGGAGAAGATAAGATACACCATTTTATTTATCCTTCCTTTTCAGGCTCTCAAACTATATTTTATGAATTTGGAGTTTTTCCTTCTTAACCTTGTCAAACATGGATTATGATAGATCACACAAGATGGAATTCATGCATTTTTCATTATTTTCACTAGGATTCTTCACAGACGCATTTGTTGTTGGAGTTGTTGGAGTTGTATAACTAGTCATGAGATATTTCCAAATATAAAAATGAGGATCCATTAAATAGGTTCTCATCCTTATACTCCATAAGGCATAGTTTGTTTCATAAAAAAATAGAGCCATCTTTTTGGAGAAACCTTCTTGACCGACCATGTGTGCTCCTGACATCTACCTTCTAGTGGTTAAACTCTTTCCAAAGGAACCTACTATGATACCAATTTTTGAGCACACACTTATACTAAGAGGGGGGTGAATCACTATAATACAATTCTTTACTTTTCCAAATATTCATCAACCATAAGAAAACAATCACATATGATATCTATTAATTGTATAAAATGGAACACAATATTTACATGGAAAACTTTCAAGAAAAAACCACAAGAATTATCTTTATAATTATTTGTAGGCACCAACCTACTCGAGACACTAATCCCCATTGGTACAAATCCTATTAGGCACCAACCCAGATATTCATAGACACCAATCTATTAGAGACACCAATCCCCACCACTAAGAACCAACTTAGAAAGAGACACCAATCTATTTGTTTGAGTGGCACCTACCTACTCTTACATATATTCATAAACACGAATCTGTTAGAGACACCAATCCCCATCGATAAGAACCAACTTAGAAAGAGACACCAATTTCTTTGTGTGAGTTGTACCAACCATCACTGAGTCTTGTTGCTACTTCTTCCTTCACTAGATATTATTTTTCCTTTTTTCCTTCACGATTTCTACTCAATGTTTTTTCCTTCACCAGGTCTTCTCACTAATTCTTCCTTTACTAGTTCTGACCAAAATTTGAATTTCCAAATGGTTGCTTCCCAAAGCTTGCTATTGTGGACCTCTTCCCAAGAACGAAATTGTACATCATGCCATGTATCCAATTTTTCAAATATGATTATAAATTTTTTATCTAAGTTACTTTTGTATGTCTCCTATTATTTTAATTTTTCAAGGTCTAAAGAGTACCAGAAAAGAAGTTATAGTGAAAATTCCAAACTAACTTCTTTGAAACTAATCTCAACACCAGTCAGAAAACCTAATTTCCATAGATAATATCTCAAAAAGTATAGCGAACAAACATCTTAATTTTTTAGTTGAGGTAATTCTATATGTCTCCCATATTCTGTAAAAACTTCACAGCCTGAAGAGTACCATAAAATAAGTTATAGTGAAAATGAAAAACTAACCTATTTGAAATTGATCTCAATACCATTAAAAAACCATAACTTCTAGAGAGCATATATCATAATGTACAATGAATCAACACATAATATTTTTACCTAAAGTACTATTGTATGTCTCCACAGTTATGTAACAATTGCATAGTTTGAAGAGTCCCAAAAAATATGTTACATTGAAAATTCCAAACTAACATGTTTGAAACTGATTTAAGGAGCATTTAGAAACCCTAACTACCACAGATAATATCTCTGAAAGTGTAGCAAACCAGCATATGAAATTTTGGTAAATTGAGTA
>ML823808.1:15401-50258 GCA_009831015.1 Picea engelmannii
CAATAGACCAAAAATAACCAATTAGAAAGACATTTCATCAACAAAACAATAAAAATTTGATCCTACAGACTTAGCTACAGAATCATCTGATTCTATAGCTAGTCTAAAATAGCATACAGGATCAGATAGAGATCAAATGAAATATTTTTAAAATAATCCAATTTAATTTGCTTTCAAAAACGAATCACTAATGGTTCAAGTAAATTTATCATTCAAATTAAACAAAATCGAAAAAGATGCAATCGAAACAGGGTAAGAATGCTCTGTTTTTAGTTGCCATAAAATCGGGTCAAATATTAACCAAAACTATTTCATATCAAATGAAATTAATAGTATAATCCAGCACAATCATAATCGATACAATCATAATTGAACACAATCATAATTGATTTGTTATGCCTGTAACAATGTGCATAAGATTTATATCGTTTTAATCAAATGCCAATATGGAAAGGCTATTACGATTATAGTCAAAATGAAACATGCATAACAACATCAACCAAACTTTTCCATAGACTCCGATAGCTGAGCGTTACACAATCAACAGACAGGGTCAAAATAATGATCACAACTATCAAAACAAATCGTGACTGAGTCACATATAGAAACAAATCACAATCCTGGGCGTAATCACTTTTGTTCAAAAATTAAATTTAAACAATATATTTGTTGCAATATGAATCGAACTGATAACACGGTCAAACAATGTGAATCGATTGGTTGGATATAATAGTTATGATTCATATCTATTCGCAATTTGGTTATGCGTTAACAGAATGGTATTCGAATTGGTCGAAAAAGACATGGAATATAAAATCATAACAGTTAACCATCATTGCCAACCATATCGTATAGAATATAACCAATTCGAATCGAAACATTGACTGTGTTCGAAATTGAAATACCAGAAACAACCTGTGTTTAGAAAATATATTAACAACTTCAATAAGCAACAGAGTATTCAGTTCAAACCAAATTAAAACAATCAAATCCATAACACGATCAATCTAATCAAAGCTAAATCCAATCAAAATTAAAACGATAAACAAAACTTGACTAATCAAAACAAAACTATGCATATAGTGCATGCTTATGTGTCAAAGCAAATCCACGCTGCAAACAGAGCTAAGAGTTTGTCATATAAACAAGTGATAGTCATACCAGTGAGGCTTCTCGAGCTATGCCAATTTTGAATTAACAACCGTTGTAGCCGACTCCACATTTTTTAACAAAATAGAACCTGTTGTTCACTGTTTCTTATTAGTGGTTGTCGATTTATCCTTTTGACTGGTGAGCGTTGCAACTTGATCCTCTAGAGCATGAATTCTGGACTGTAGCGTTGGCACATCAAGGTAATACCTTTCTAACCATGAGCCACACTGATCACATGGTGGAGCATCTGGTTGAGATAGAAAAGGAGGGGGTTTTGATGAGTCACCGGGGGTTTCACGAGGCATTTTAATGCCTGGGTAATTAGGATCATTTCACAATCAAGGTGGTAGGTTTTTCACAAAGTCGTATGAGGGTTTGTCACACAAACCTTCAGAATAGGGATACTCACTTGCCAGGTAACATTCCACCTTCAAGTCAGAATCTTCACTCACCATGATGGGGTCAAGGTTGACAGGAGGTCTCGGTTTGTTTCTTTCCATGTGAGAGAATAATCGGGCATTATTTTTGCCTTTGGAATTCGTAGTAGGTTTGGCTTTAGGCATTTTAGCCATGGGTTTAACATTTTCCACATCCTTGGTGACAGAGCTGGGTAGGTCAATAGGTGAGTCGGGTAGGGGTTTAGGTAACAGAGCACTATAAGGCACAGGGGGTACAGACTTTCTCTCTCTCACCACAGATTTGTCAACCTGTGGTGGATTTGAATCTTTGAAATTATTGCGAATAAGAAAATCATTCCAACAGTCTCTGCATAACCCCAAATGACAAACCACAAGCATTTTAATTAACCCAAAGTGAAAAAGGTTGTTATCGGCCTGGTTCCATTTGTATCTTTTAGACATTTTGAACAGACTCCTATGCAAGTAATACGGCATATTAAGCTCATATCCCATGAAAACCATAAGTATCCGAAGGTGGTACAAGAAAACAAAACCATACCGGCCCTCGCAGGTGATGAACTTCTTGGTTATCATTAGCAAGTCATGCCAATGTTGCTTGAGCATATTCGCGGGTAAACCTTTGTCACAGGAGTTCACCTTTCGAGACTAGAAGAGCAATGTCCACAGGACATCTTCCACTTTGCAATTTTTTGACCATTTATGTCCAGTAGCAGGCAGACCGATAGCTAAACTGAGAAATTGCTTGTCAATTTCTAATTGCACATCCCCAACCTTGGCTCGACAGCCATCAAAGGTTAATGCGAATTGCCGAGCCACGCAAGGGTTAAAACCATCAAACTTTTGTATGAACGGAAGCCATCCAAATTCCTCAAGGTCACTGTAAGCGCCGTCGAACATCAACAATGCCTGGCCACCATTGGGTTCATCCCTCATGACCGGGGCCATGGTGTGGGCGCATGGTAGGGTTTGGCTTGAACACAACAATACACAGGAGCAAAAATCGTTTGGGCTAATAGCTGCGAATGATGAAAGGGGAGGCAAATTAATGTGCGCGTGTGAGGGTGGTGGGATTATCACCACCATGCAGCATAGTAATGGCAAAGTACAACGTTGTTCAATCAATCATAACATCATTTGAACCATAATATTCAGCCAACCCAAGAATTAAACAGTGGATGATATACCAATGCGCCATTGCATTGTTTGAAACCATGAACATTCAATATATAATCAAACCCAAAGTTAAATATGTGCCATTGTAATTATTCAAACCATTTTCATTCAACGTTCAATCAAAACCCAAATGTTTAACCAATGTGCCATTGCATAATCAAACATTTTGATCAACGGTTTTAAAAACATGGTGACAATTGATTTCATGAAATCGATAAGCCAAGAGCTCATAAACTTATCATAAGGATATCATTACATACATAAAAACAAAAAATAAACCGGGACCCATATGTAAATTAATGACTAGGCAAGTCTCCATATGCTCAATGCCTTATCAGTTTAATAAAATCAAAATGCGCAGTCAAAGAAAAAACGTCAGAATAGGCATAGTTTGAAAAATCTTTTCAGCCACATGATAAACCAAAGGTAAAGTGCCACTCAAAACTATGACAGTTCAAATAACGATAGAGGAGTTTTCATGCTTTCAGTCGTGAAAACTAAATCGACCAATTTGCAAGTGTCGCATGAAATGAAAATATCGTCTATTTACAAAATGCGATGGAAATTTGAAGTTCAGGAGACAAAGGTGTAGGCATCTTTTAAGGCAATGGAAAAAATTGAATTGGCTGCCAACACTTCCGAACCAATATTTTGTACTAATGTTGGGGTTCTTGTTCTGAGCTTCGGTGAAGTCCCTTTCTTGTTCTTCTTTTCACTTTTGAATCTCGATCTTCAATGGAAACCACCTTGACATCCCCTCAAGAAGCTCTTGGTCCCGACAATGGAACCATTTTTTGGCACAGGGACAAACCCATAATTCAACTCTAACAGCACACCAACAAGCCCTAACTACTGGCCCTTTCGGCAACACCTGCAAAGTAGATGCAGTCTCACCTGAAGTAGCAATAGGGGGGTTGCAGGACAAAGGTGTCTACAACTAGAGGAAATGCAAGGTGAATCCAAATCAACCACACAATAAAACCTATATAGTCTTTATAGTCTTCTACTCAGCTTCGTGAAGTTAACTATATCTCTTCTCTTTAACACAACAATGCAATAAAAGTATGATAGATAGAAAATACACATCATCAATCATAAAGAACAACAAGATGTACGTGGTTCACCCTCTCCATAGGGATACATCCACAAAACTGTCTTTCTTGATATATTATATGAAAACATATAGTTCTATCTGTGCACCTAGTTAAAGATTTCTCTCTTTCTCTCTCTCTCTATCTCCCCTCCCTGTGCACCTAGCTGCAGGATTGATCTTTGCACCCAGTTGAAGATCTTACAATACAAAATGCTTTACAACCACAATACTTATACATCAATATCGCTCTCATAAATGATATTAGTAACCAATGACCAACCCTCTCGGCTCTTCTAGACCTTTATTTATACATTACATGACTCTCAGACAACCTTAGACTGAAGTCTAGCTGTCAAAACCCTAGATCTAAAACCCTAGGTCAAAAACCCTAAATCCAAAACCCTGGTCCACTTGACCTACATTTTTAGGGATTCTCTAGCGTGTCCTTCCTTCTTTTCCGTGAAGTTCTCCAAAGCACTCGTTGGTGTCTTTTTTCTCTTTCTCAGTTGTCCATGATCCATCTTCTTTGCTGCTTTATCGTCCTTGGCCTTCTCTTTGAACGATTTTCTTTTCCTTAAGTCATTCCTTCTTTTCTGCTTCTTTAACCACTTCGACCCTTCCTCAGTTTATGTGCCTTCTGTGCAGTTTGTATTATGGCTTCCTTCCTTAATATTTTCTTTCTTACATAACCAAGGGCCAACAATGAGTTAGGAGAGAAGCATTCAGTAGGCAACAATTTTGATGCTACATTTGCCAACAAATCTTCTTCAGAATTACTAGATCTAGGAATCGAACTTATGTTAAAAGAGAGAAATTTATTAATCAAGTTCCATACCTCAGTCTGGTAGTTTTTTAGGTGAATAAATAGACAACGAATAACATTGTTTACATTTTTTACGACAATTTCATAATCGCCAAATACAACTAGGCGTTGGACATCTAGGTCAATGGATTTCTTGAGTCCCTACAGGAAAGCTTCATATTTCGTCGTATTATTTGTACAATCAAATTATAATATACAAGAAATAAATGTCTTATTACCTTTACGGTCATGAATAAACATCTGACATTGGCTCCTTCACGTGATTTTGACCCATCAAAGTATAAAGGCCAAATTTCATCATTCTCTTAACTATTTACAATATTTACATCATGTTTAGAGGCTAATACCTTAGTGCAGAACGATATTTCAGATTGTTGATTCAAGTCTACAATAGTAGATACTTCAAACACAAAATTCCCAAATAGATATTTCATACCTTGACTTTCTAATGCATTGACACTAGGGACAAAAGGTTCATTTGAATCATTTAGATATGTAACTGTATATTTCAGATAATGTTCCCTATTGATTCTAATTTTATTTGGATGACCATTTATTGGTAACCATAAGTGAGACCAATATGTGGAAAAATAGCCTTGTATTTTTTCAGACCAATCTCTGCTTAGGAACATGCCATACCTTTGGAATATCCACGACTATTATGTCAATTACCTGGTGCACTTTTGGGTTAGATGATAATGTGATCAATACATATTTAAGTTCACCAACAATTGTGACATTAGTTCTATCTAACTGAATGATTTTCAAATCAGAAGTTTTACCTTCATCATTGATCTTTTAATCGACAAAGGAATTACATTTGATGAAGCCCCAGAATCCACCATACAGTTATGCACATTTCTATTAAAGATGTCAAATGTTAACAAAAATAGTGGTACATTCTTTTGTGGTGTGGGAGAAGAAGTCTTTTGATTTTATCTGTTGTATTTGACACAATTTTATCTATATTTCCTATGATTTATCCAGAGCGTCCTTCTTTTTATTATAATCTTCAGGTACCTTTTTTCCACAATATCCTTTTCTTTTCTTTATGGACATCTTGCTAAGGAATGCCCTGGTATAGGTCTTATTTTTCCTTTTTGTAAATATGTTGGTCACGAGGTTTTGGATTTCCCTAGAATGATTGTTAAAGTTGAAAAGATGAACCTGAGACAAGAAAACCATGAACAAGGTCAACAGACTAAGAATATTATAGAGCACCATAAAGAATCAAAGACTATATTATTGCAGATGAAAGAAACATTGAATGATCACAGAGACATCAGTTTACCAGAGATCTTAAAAGAGAAGGAGTGCATAGAAACAAGAAAGGGTTGGTAGTTAGGGTTTTGTTGGCGCGTTGTTGAAGCGTTGAGCCCTGGGTTTGCCCTTGTTCCAACAAGTGAGATTCCTTTAGCACCTCATCTAATGTTACAAGAATTTGAGAAATGGGCAATTGATTTCGTGGGACCTATAAACCCACCGGGAAAGCACACAAGAGCTCGATACATCATCACTGCGACAGAGTATTTGACCAAATGGGAAGAAGCAAGAGAAGTTAAGTATTGTAGTGGAACTACAACTGGCGATTCATATTTAATGATATCATAACCAGGTTTGGATTCCCGAAGATCCTTATGAGTGACCAATGCACAAACTTTATTAATAATACTATTGAAGCCTTGAATCAGGAATTTGTAGTTCATCATCATAAGAGAATTCCTTACCATCCACAAGTGAATGGTACAGTCAAATCTTTCAATAAGATATTGGAGACAACGCTGACAAATATTTGCAGTGTGAACATGGATGATTGGGATTTGAGAGTACCAACAGTGTTATGGGCCTATAGAACCACTTGCAAGAAGATGACAATGTATACTCCCTTTAAGTTGGTTTATGGTCTAGAAGCAGTAGTCCCTATGGAATATTTGGTTCCTAGTCTAAGAATTGCATCATTCATAGATATGGATGACACAGGTGCTATGGAATATAGACTTTCACAATTGGTAGAACTAGAGGAAGACAAATTCATTGCAGGATTTCACTAGCAGGTACACAAGGAAAGAGAAAATGCCTATCACGAAAGGCATATCAAGAGGAAAGTATTCAAGCAAGGATACCTGGTATTGGTATATGAAAACAAGTTCATGAAGCATCTAAGGAAGTTCAAGACACATTGGCTTGGGCCATATGAGGTTGCCTATGTTACAGAAGGAGGAGTTGTGCAGTTGAAGACTTTGAATGGAGAATGGAAGAAACGTTTAGTGAATGGGATCCAATTGAAATTGTACTATGACAACCAGTTGCTTTGCAACTCTTAGTGAAATCATAAGAAGAAGGGTATAGGTACCAGGTGCAGTTGAAACTGGGTACCAGACACAGAAAAGACAGTCTGCACATAGTGGGGAGGGACAGAGAAGAGAGCACAGGTTGCTCCACGCAGTCTGAATACAAAGTGAAACAAAAGGATCAAACCTACAATGCCTCGGTACAAGTCACATGTGAGTGTTGGGGAGCTGTTGGCCCTTGGTTATGGAAGAAAGTGAATATTAAGGAATAAAGGCGAAGTACGAACTGCGCGGAAGGCACATTGACTAAGATTGGGTCGAAGTGGTCAAAGAAGTGAAAAAGAAGGAGCGAAGTAAGGGAAAATGAGTCGTTGAATGAGAAGATTGAGGAAGATAGATCAACAAGGAATATGGAGCGTGGATAAATCAGCAAGTGGAAAAATCCACCAACGGATGCTTTGGAGCACCTCGTGGGAAAGAAGGAAAGACAGGCCGACGAAGCCCTAAAAACGCAGGTCAGGTTGACCTAGGGTTTTAGACACCTAGGTTTTTGACACCTAGACGTTTGTCATTATAATGTATAAATAAAGGTCTAGAGGACCTGGGATGGGTTGGTTGTTGGTTCTAAGTTCAACATTGTGGGTTAAAAGAGTGATTATTTTTGTTTCATAAGAGAAAAGTTGTGTGTGAGAGCATTATTGTATTGTAAGATCCTTAGCTGGGTGTGAAGATCAACCTTGCGGTTGGGTGCGTAGGGAGGGGAGAGAAGAAGAGAAAGAGAGAGAGAGACCTGCAAGCTAAGTGCATAGATAGAACTTTATTTTTTCTTATAATATCAAGAAATGCAGTTATGTGGACATAGCCCTAGGGATAGGGTGAACCATGTATATCTTGTTGTTCTATGTGATTGATGTTGTGTTCCTTTTCTTTTTGTTATTCTGTTATTACATCATTGTGTTAGATCTGAGATATAGTTCACGCAGTAGGCTTAAAGGAGATAAAAAATAACTATGTTGCTATGTGTTTTTCCTTTGAATCCACTTGCATTTCCTCTGGTATTAGACACCTGTGTCCTGCAGCCCCCTATTGATACTTCGGGTGAGACTGCATATGCTTCGTAGGTGTTTCCGAAAGGGCCAGTAGTTAGGGATTATTGGTGCATTGTTAGAGTTGAACCCTGGGTTTTCCCCTGTGCCAACAATTTTTGTGCGAAGTACCATGTGGGGAATTTCCTTTGAAGGTACAGGGAAACAATCTACAAATGACATCTTCATGTTCAACATTTATAAGCCTAACAAC
Organism: Picea engelmannii; assembly: GCA_009831015.1. Classification (NCBI taxonomy): domain Eukaryota; kingdom Viridiplantae; phylum Streptophyta; class Pinopsida; order Pinales; family Pinaceae; genus Picea; species Picea engelmannii. The sequence goes on from ML823808.1 coordinate 23,652, forward strand.
CAACATGGATTTTTTTATATGATCTTCAGCCGATTGCTTAGAATTGGGATGGAACTTTGGTAACCATTTTTCAGGATGTTTGAGTAGAGTATGTTGGGGTCTTGGTACTGCCACAACATCTTGGTCAAGACAAGGCCTAACAGGATTATTTTGATTAGCCATCAAAACTGGATTCTGTGAAGTGTTAGAGGTTTGAGAATATTCAAAATATGAACTATCTTCATCAGAAGACTCTCCTCCCAAGGGAGGTGGATAAGGGTGAGGTGGTGAAGGAGGAAGTCCAGATTTCCCAACACCTAGAATGAGTGCTTTAGATTGACCAACCAAGATATCTCACAATGTGTAATTTGGTGTATCGGTGGAAAGAGTATCTTCTTGTTGATTTGGAAAATCAAGGGGTCGATGTGATTGTTCACCAAATTGTCCAAGTCTAGCCAATGTTCCCTGGGTTCTTATTATTGATTGATGATAACTTTGGATAATCTATTGTATATCAATTCCCTGAGGAAGCGGTGTTGCAGGTTCAACAATAATAACAAGCTGGTCTTTAGATGTAGTGGTTGTCTCGGGTATAACAGTGGAGTCTAAACGACTACGAGTTAGAACTGGGGAATGATTATTAAGAGGTTTATTTAGACCCCCTTGCTCCATTAATATCTAGTTTTCCCTCCTTCTAGCACCATTTATTCAATGGCATGTGTGAACTCACCGTAAAATATGAGGGTAAGCCTGATCTGAAGTTGTCTATTTAACCTAATTCGTTTGGGATGACTCGACCTGATAGGTTTTACGGCTCCGTTATCCGATATTGGGATCTAACTTTAACTAATTTCCTACTATATAATACTATATGACAAATATATACAAAGTGTTCAAAATATACAAATTGCAAGATTTAATGAAAACCTTGAAAAGCTAAATTTATAGAATAGAACCAAATCTCAGGAAAAACATAAAGAGATTTAAAATTAATTACTAGTCTACTTTTACAAATCAGAAAAGAAAAGAATGAATGCAAATAATAATGATATGACTTATATAGGCAAAGTATTGAGTCAAAAGGTGGATCTACATTCAAAAATCAAAAATAAGGGAGAAGAAAAGAAAGTAACCTATAATTGACCAGTGTTTAAAGAAGAATAATGTGTCTATGTCTTCCTGTGCTAAGCTTCTCCTGCAAACTTCTTGTTAAGATAAATCTATAGCGAACAGATTGTACTATTCTAAGATTATGAAAATACCAAATGAAATTCACTTCACTCAAACAATTCAAATCTCATTTAAACTACAAAAACAACAATTTTCATGTTTAATAATTCCAAGTGAAGATATAAATGATTATCTGCAATAAGAAATAAATTTCAATGGAAAAAATGGATCTATTCAAACTCAAAATATATGAATTAACTCAATACATATCGAGATTTACATCAAGATAATTCAATGACCTAAAACTATACAATTTGGAATAATGGATTGCTGAAAGTTTGAGAGAATTAATATAGATACGATAATAATTAAACATGAATTGATGAAACAGACAAAAGCTAATTTAAATCAATCCACAATTGATTACTCTGGAGAACATGAATCATAATATCAATATATCATAATGAAAACTAAATTCTTTAATCCATAGGATGAAAGCCTTAATTAAAGCATGATTCTATATTCTTCATTAAAAATATTGAGGAGTCCCTCTCCCCAAAGAAATTCCTCCTCTATATCAAAACTTAACAGAGTATTTAAACACTACATTGATCTACTTCCCAAATCCATAGGACATGAATTGATATTCCAAAATAGAGTATATTAAAAACCACTTCTTAACTTGAGTTTATAACAACAATGTTTATAACAACTTAGAAAAAGTTTGTTATAACAATTTTCAAAAATACTTTCTTCTTTGTTTGAAACATAAACTATTTTCAAATCAGAAATACTTGATGATCCTCCAATAAGCCATTAGTGTATAAGACATATTTTACATTCTTTCTTGAGACCTGAAAATAAAATAAAAAAATTCTAATTAAAAATATCATAAACTAATTTAAGACAAGCTACATAATGTTTGATTATGTAGCTAGTCTAAAAACAATGTAACAACTTATGCTTTAACAAACCAATCAAAAATGAAAATAAACCACAAATGTATTTACCAAATTAGACATTTGAAAAAGAAGACTTGTACATATATGAACTCATAACAACATTGATATTAGTTGAATTCTTAATGATGATATCCCCATATTTTTTGAATCTTTTATTTTCCCGAGGAAGAGTTTGTTGTAATTAAGCTCTCAAATCCAAATTTTCTCTTTCAAGATTTCTATTTTGTAACAACGTCTGGTTAAGACGCATATGCAAGTATGAGATGTATATGTAGTATCTCTGAATCCATGCTAAACATTCATCACAACATACAAGTTCCATATTTGGGAGCGATTGCTGGTAGTCTGAGTCTGGGGTCTTTTCCTGTGCCGTCATAACCTTTAAATCGGTCTGGATTCTTGCAAATCCCTCACAGTTTTGAAGGAGCGGAGGTAATTTTGAAATGAAATCATACTGTGGATGACTATCCCTTGTTGAGTCTGGTCTTACACTCTTGACAGAGTTTAAATATTCTATTATAATCGTTGGAACATGATCATTCTTCTGTTTATGTTTATTCCTTATATTTCTTGATAGGATCTGACCACTTCTTTTGTTTTTAAAATCAACATCACATACCTCATGCCTAATTTGTTTTCCCCGCCCTTTAAATTTTCCATTAATCGCTAGTGTCAGACACTGTGAATGACCAACACCATTTAACGACTCATTTCTCAAATGACTAAGGACCTCTTCTAAGGATTTCTTCGACATAAATTCATGATTTAGGGATGCCATTTTGGTCATAGAAACAACCTTGGTTTGATCACTAGGAGAAATGACAAAGTCATTTTGGACTTGAACTTTGATTCTAAAATCACAGAGCGAATGAGACAAATTTTTTGGAGAAACAGGTTCTTCAACAATATATGTTAATTCGGTGGTGGGATAAATTTGTGGTAGTAAGAATCCATTCCTTAATAGAAAACCTTTCCAGGTGTCCCCTGTGCTAGCCAAATGGAAATCAACCAATATGAAAATTAAACCATGGTGAAATAAACTAGACTTAGGATTGGGGTTTGGCCTTTAGTAAAACTTTGACATTTTTTTGCAGGCTTGTAAGCAAGTAAAAGGGAAAGTTCAAACTAAATCCTTGAAAAATCATTAACAAATGTATGTGAAATAGGAACACTAATCTTTAGCATCCTTCACAGGTGATAAATTGATTTATGATGAATAATAAACTATGCCAACATGTTTTGAATAGTTCCATCGACATATGCTTTACCTGGTAGTGTGATTTCCTAGACACCAACAGAGATTGCCACATAATGTTGATTACTTTCATGTTCTTAAACCACCGATCACCCTCCTGAGACAAGATGGTCATCTTAGCTATGAATTCTTCGGTAACCTGTAATTGAATATCTCCTATTTTGTCTCTGGTTCTATCAAATGTCTTGGAAAAATTCCTGGCAACCTCTAGGTTAAATCCATCGAATGATTGTATAAACTTCACCCAATCGAAATGAGCCAGGATATCCATAGCGTCATCATGAGACAAAAAAAAATGTGAGCCATTCGACTCTATACTAAATGCGGGGGCCATGAATGCATAGGCGGTGAACTATAAGGCACAAAAACAATGTTCATCAACATGAGAACCATGGGCTTGCAACAAGATAAACCCATAAACAGTTGAAGAGACTGATTTCACATACCTCATGATGAACCGACATTTAGGGAAATGGGGAGGTGCTACCATTATTCCCCACTCTGAATTTTGATTATCTCCAAGAAGCCAGAGGACAAAATGGTTCAAATATATTAAAATGATGGAGCCCTCACTACTTTCCACGAATAACTAACTCAAAATCAAGGACATCAATACATTTGCAGGGTAATAATTCATATGAAAGTCGATCTGTCAGTCCATTAAGTGAGCATTACTTAATGAAGTAACGTGATATGATAGTGGAAAGTATTGGGAGTCGTATTTAGGCCATTATTAGAGGGAATATTTTAATAGAAACATGTTTAACCATGGGTTTTATATAGGTTGTAGTTTTAGGCTTGATTTAATTGAACCGGTCTCACATATTTCATATCGGGTTTAGTTTTTTTTCTTTAGGTCATGAGTCATGTTTAATTTTTTGTTTTGAACATAATTCATGTGGTTTATAATAAAAACATAGTCCATGACCTTTTAATTTAGACATTCAATTAAAGGAAACAAACAATCACCTTTAACTGAATGCAAAGGGAGATTACCACAATAATTCAATCAACAATCTGTATGAAAAAGGAGCTTCAATTTCATGCTTTACAGTCATGAAATTGAATATAGAGAACACGATCAATAAATGACACCACATAATTACAAAAATTAAATCCAAACAAGATTTATTAACAATAATACTCATGTCTTTGTACACAAGAAACACAAGCCATCTGACATGTATAATCATACTAGACAGTGAGCATAAGAAACAATTTTGTATTTCAAAAGTCAATGAGACAAAAGATGCTAGTTGGGATGCCAACATGCACTCAATCAACCTTATATTAAATGACCACCATGCCTACACTATTATTAACTCTAGTGGCTCCTTTGGCCCCCATCACACCCCTAGGCCTTGCCATGTTCTCTTTTAACAATGGCCTCATGTGAGAACTTTATTGAATAGTGTCAACTAGAAGAATAGCTTGGTTTTTAAGGGTCAATTTAATTGCCAAACAAATTTCCACCACCACAACTTCTTTCCCATTTCATTCTCCTCCATTTTGACCATGATAAACAATTTTGTTGTGTATGTTCCATTGGATTTGTTATTTCACTATATGATTTCATCATCCTCTTCCTTCAGTCTAATAGAATTGTGATTAAGACTTGAGATAAAGCATTTCCATTCTTTCACTCCCCCCTCTTGAATATCTAATTGAATTGAGAGTTCCATCCTTGTTTCCATATAAAATTAATACCTAGGATTAAATTTTTTGATAAGTTTTAAATTTGCATGACAAATAGTGTTCTTTAAGGGATACAGAAATCCTATAATTTTTTAATATCTCATCCATGGATCTTCCCTCATATTTCTATATTCCCTCTACCTACCTTCTAAACCAAACATCTTCCTAAAAGAGGAAAAGACTTCACTAAATCCTTCCAAATCACTAAATCCCCTCCAAATGACTTTCCTTGTCGCCTTATTCAATCCTCCATTAATTTAGGAGTTATGTTATTCTCAGAAATTACTCCCCCCCACAATCCTTCATTTTGCATCATTATCCAAAGGCTCTTGGTAGGGATCTATATACTTCTTAGACATTACTTTTGCCCACAATCCATTTGCATCATTCTCCAAAGGCTCTTGGTAGCTAGTGCACGTTTGAAAATGTGATTAGTTTTCAAGCCCCACCTTCTTGCTACTTTAGTTTTTTCAAGTATTTTCCATCTAGCCAAAGGCATGGTTTCTCTCTTTTTCTAGTCCATAGGGAACTAAAATACTTTTTCCTAAATTTTTCTCAATATTCCCTCTAGAATGTGACCTAAGAATAACCAAAAAATATGGACTCCTTTCACATTAAGTTTATCAGGGTAAACCTACATATATGACCCATTAGTTACCCTTCCTTCCATCTTTTGATAGAGATAATACTAATCTTTAAATATATAATAATTTGGTTTAAGATGAAACCACAAGTGTCTTAACCCATTGTCAAAAGGAGTAAAAGGAAATATTTGGGTCAATTAGCTTTCTAACTCTTCCTCTAACCCATTCAAAAGAACTTAGGACTTATTGTTGGCATAGGGGTAGACCCAGGGTTCAACGGTTCAATAATGCACCAACAAAGCCTTATATATAGGCCCTTTCGGCAACACCTGCAAAGCAGGAGAATTATCACCCGAGGTAGAAGCAGGGGGGGATTACATGACTCAGGTGTCTGTAACCAAGATGGGACATAGATATGTGATTACCAAACTTCGCAGAGTACTTAAGAACAATATTCATTAGTTATCAACTTCATTCAGATCACAAAACAAACCCTAAGGGTAGATCAACACAGTAATAATGAAAAAATACACATCGCACTTAGCATAATAAGTTAGATCTAACATGTTCAACATAAATAAAGAACTAAGAATTCATAGATCTATCTATCATACATAACAATCAATGCAGTAAGCATATCCACATCATAAACATCATAGAACAAAGAAAATCATCAACACATGATATACGTGGTTCACCCTAGTGTGGGGCTACATCTACCAATGACTTCTTCTTCTTTATTAGTCTTCAATTGCTTACATTCATCTCCTCATGTGCACTAATCCATAGAGCCAAGCTACACATCAGACAGGTGATCTGCACACTAAGAACCAGATCCACCTTTCCAAAATCAGGTCAAGGCACAGAGCCAACTCCTCTATCAAGCACAGAGCCTTACATACACATTTTGTTGCACAAATAAAATCAAAACTACTTTCCTCTTGCACTTAGCCAATTACATCACCCTTACTATATTACATTCTTTATTATTTATAATTTTACAATCGCTTACAAAAGGCCTAATCATGGGTAAACCCATGGGCCGACATCCCATAAATCCTAAAACAAAAACCCTAATGAACCCCTGACTGGGTCCACAAATCAAGTGAGATCCTATGATTTCAGCTTCGCCTAGGTGCTCCATCTTCGACCAGCCTATCGAAGTCCAAAAAGGTGTTCAAACCTGACCAATGTTTCATCAAAACTTGGTCGAGGGCCAACAGGTCCCCAACACTCACCTGTGACTCGTCCTGGGTCACTTAGATCTAGGAAACACTGCTTTGAAGGCCTCAAACTTATCTTGAGCTACCTCGACTTGTTTCTTTGCCTGAGCTTCATGCTCAGTGAACTCCTAGATCATTTTCTCTATAAAAGGCCATACCAGGTGTTGTTCCATTGTCGCAACCACTTGGTCCAGTTGCGAACCTTCTCCTTCGATCTCTTCAAAAACCATGCAGGCTTCATCTTACACCGGTTGTAGAATCTGTTTGACTTATTACTCTACCCTTGATGACAGTAATATTCTTCTAGACCAGGCATTGTTCCTGTGATCTCTTCATTTTCTCGACTGCAGTGAGTAACTTCGTCTACGATTGTACTGATGTTTCTTGTTTTTGTGCCTCATGTAGTTGTGCTTCTAGTTTCCTCAGCTCTAGGTCTTCTGTGAGGCATTCATAAGTCTTCACACTTCTATCACTCAACTATTTTCATTCTAAGGCGATAGATCTGATCCTCCCTACTACCCTCTTGGAGGATTCCTCCCTCTGGTCTCATACTTCTTGCGGGGTGCTCGGTACTGTTTGGATTTCTAGCTCTGTTATCTGTGCTTGGAGATGTTGGATGGCTTCAGCGAGCTTCGCCACTTGAATTTCAACCGATTCTTGTTCCTCATGTGCCAAGCCCGACAAAGAGCGAAGTGCCTTGCTCATGGCTTCTTTGACCATAGTCTTGTAACATCCCCGACCATCAAACCCCTTGCTGAGAAATGCTACTACACAAAAACATTCTCAAATTTATGTAGTACGCATTTAAATGAAGTTAAATGGCTAAGTAGAGTAAACATACAATTACTTCTAACATACAGAATGATTAAAATCAAGAGTAAATATCATTGCAACAGAATACATGATAATATCGCAAGCATCACAGATATGCATTTTAATTGAAATTATACACATGCATATACTTATCTTTGAAACTGTAGTAACTCCACCAAATACATGCAGACCTTGCATGAACCTCCTAGTCTTATACCTCACTTCTTATCACGCTCAACAATGGGTCACCCCCGATCTATGACTAAGCTCCACCCAAGGAAAGGGAATCCTAAGCTATGCTGAGGTTACAGGAAAACTGCATAGAGAAATAAGAAGGGTTCTCTCCAGGAGCCTTCTTAAGCCCACTACTAACAAACTCTCATTCCCCACATGCTTGTTTTTCCCTATAGTATACACCTTCACAAACACAGTCCATCGGTGCTTCACCTCCCTCTCTGGGCCTCGACAACAGGCCGAATTAGGAATTATCAGAGATGTGAAGCTGGTGTTGGACTCTCTCTGGGAGAAAACCACTTCCCAATAGATTCTCTCACCTAGAGGGAGCTTCTCACAGACCTGACAACCTACTTCTTCTACCATGGGCCCTACAACCTCATTCTTTAGTCAACTTCAACTCAATTCCTACAAGGTGAAGATAATATAAACATCAACAGGTCAATTCCACTTAGGAACACATAAGGCAGTGACTCAAAGACAGTTCAGGTATGACTCGACTCTGCAAGAGAAGATTGACTGGATTACAGGATACACAGGTGACATGGATCAATCCATAGGTTTTCCAGTGGTTTTCAGAGGGTAGGACAAGGAATGCACACATAGGTCGAACAACAAATTAATAGTTCAGATAGAGGGTGTATTGGTTTCTCAGGAAACATCGCAAGCTTCAGGTCTCAGAACTATGTGAGGCATATAGAGGTCAGACGAAAATCACCGTTTCAGACAGTCGACAATAGAATGGAGGATGAACCCCAAACTTAGCTGACACTTCAGCTTTTAACCGCATGCACCCAAGTTGAAACTTTTCTTCCTGTTGCTACATGCATTCCCTTTTTCACACTTGGAGCTACATGCATTGCTTCTCCCAAAACTTAGGATAAAGACAATTTTGTCACATATATTTTGGAATAACAATAAATTATTATTCCTAAGGACTTAAGCCCCCAATATCATCCCCTAGACTCAACACTCAACCTCTCTTTCCAACCTTTCAACCCCATTTCCCTTACCCACTCTATGGAAGCTTAGTCCCCCATCACCCTTTCTTTGTGGTCAGTCTGCACGCATGTTGGCATAGGGGCAGACCCATGGTTCAATGCTACAACATCTCACCAACAAAACCCTAACTACTGGCCCTTTTGGAAACACCTGTGAAGTAGATGAAGTCTCACCTGAGGTAGAGGAAGGGGTGGTTGTAGGACTCAGATGTCTGCAATCTTAGCTGGGACACATATTTGTGATTCTAACACTTAACAGAGAACTTAGTAGTTAATCTTCATCAATATTCAGTTCTTAGTAATAGCATAGACGTACCCTAATTACAAAGTATCACAGTATGCAACTAGATCCATCATCTAATAACACTTAACATAAAAGGAACACATTATATCTAGTATATTCATGAACTAAGAACATCCATATAGGTCAGATCTAGCATTCATTCACATGATTAGGCACAAAGGAACATCATATCTATCTAACATTCATCACATAGAAACACATCGATACTTCACACAAAGCATAGCAACACAACATGTACGTGGTCACCCCCACCTTGGGGCTACACCCACCAACTCTTCTTCTTTATTAATGTCTTCAATCGGTTATAGCACACAATCACCAAAACCATTCTTCGCATAGGACATAAGATATACGTAGATCGCTAGATCCTTCTTCCTTCCGTTGTAGCATAAAGCCTTCTATAATCTCTATTATAACTTGCACTTAGCTCTGTAACCCTTCTACAGTCATGCGGATATCACTACTAGCTCTTAGCTTACATCACATAGATAGAGTACAATCCTCTTACTTACATCACCTAGACATTTATTTATACATACAAAAGTGGGCCTAAGTGTGGGTGAACCCATGGGCCAACATCCCTTTCCCATTAAATTGTCCCAAAACCCAAAAAGGGCCCCAAAAGTGGGCCAAGATCCCATGATCTCTACTTCGTCTGGAACTCCATATTTAATAGGCTGTTGAAGTCCCCAAAATGGTCAAATATGACCAAGTGTTCCTCAAAACTTTTTCAAGGGCCAATAGGCCCCCAACACTCACTTGTGACTCGTCTTGAGTCACTCTGGTCTGAGCAATTCAACTTCAAACTCCTCAAGCTTGGCTCGAGCTACTTCAATCTACTGCATTGCTACTACTTCTTTCTCAGTGAAATCCTAAATAAGTGCATCATTGACTGGTCCTTCAAGGCACTGTTCTGTTGTACTCACAACTTGTTCAAGTTCTACTCCTTGGCTTTCAAGTTCAATGAATAATTGGCATGCCTTTTCTTGCACTGGTTGAAGTCATTGAGATACTTCCATTACTTTACTTTGGAGTGTGTGTACTTGTTTTTGGTTCATGCATTGCTCTGGAAACCTCTTCATTCTCTCAACTAGTGACAAGGCCTTTAGCTTCGCTTGTAACGTGTTTGCCTATTGTTGTGCATGTTGGAGCTGTGACTCTAACGCCTGTAATTATGGATTTTTCGTGAGGCTTTCATACATCTGGGTGCTTCTGGATCTCATCTTCTTTTATTCCAAGGCAAAGTCTTTTAGTCGATCAACTACGCTTCGGGAAGTGGCCTCTCTTAGATCTGTTATTTCTTGAGGTGTCTCAGGTAGAGTGCGAAGTTCCAGGTCTACGATGTGTTGATGAAGTTGTTGGATCACTCCTTCTAGTTATGCCACCTACTGTGGAACTCATTCATCTATCTGGACTTCAATGATTGTCACAGAGAGAAGTTCTCTGTGAACCCTTTCCTGTACTTCAAGTTTCTTAGTGAGCAACTGTTCCCTGTCTTTCTGTAGCACTAGTTTTTCTTCCTCCCACTTTGCTTGAAGAGCTATTTTTTCTTGTTCTGCATTATTCTGTTGTTCTATCATATCTTTATGTGCATGTGACAAATCTTGGGTAGCTTGCACTATCTCTTCCTAATATTGTCGAAGGCGATCTTCAACTTTATTGCCGATCTGGTGCAGTTGGACTGGCTCATCTCCTGGTTCTTTTGTTCCACTTGTCGAGGGCGTAAGAGAAACTGTGTGGCTAGATTATAGTGCCTGCTACACTTCTCGAAGTTCACCCTTGATTTGGCTTAATACATCCTCCTACTTTGCTTCTTTCTTTTCTTCGATCTCCGATGAAGCATCATTCGACACTGCGACTAAGAAGTCAAAGTCATATGAGGTGAGGGTAGTCTTAAACGTAGCCCTGGTGGCTCTGGCTTTCTTTCAGGACAAAGGATTTCATAGGGTAACCTTCCTTTTCTTAGTTGGATCCTCTTCATCTCTAGGCAGAGTAACTTCACCTTTTCTTGCTTGACTTCCATGCCACCTAGTTCTCTACGATCATCTCCCTGCTCATGTGAGGTTGAATATGTCTCCACCGATGTGCTATGGACATCATGCAATTCATTAGTTTTCTTTGTTTTACTTGGTCCAGGTGTGTCCGACATAGTTTCAAGACTATCCACATAGGACATCTCCGTGGGGTCAGTTGGAACAAGGAGGTCTACTGACCATTCCTTGGTAATCTCCTCCAAGTCATCTTCTGTCAATTTGTAATATGACTTGAGCTATTGTTTATGCTCATCAGCGTGCGCTGTAATGTAGGTGAAGTGGTGATCTGCACTAAACTTCATCAAGGGTCTAAACCTGTAAAGTGTTTTCGGGGTGATGCACGATGTAGACTCGATTGCGATCTTCAACAGGTTGTAGTAGGCGTGGAAGACGACATTGCACTGCCACTATTTTCTCATGTCACTAGAATACCACAACGTACAAAACTTCATGGCCAGTGGTTCGAAGGATTCTATATCCAGGAAAGTGGCACCTTCTGGTAGCTTCTAGGAAATGAAAGTGATCAGTATAAGAATCCAACTAAAGTGGAAGTCAGACCTTTGGTCTTGCACTTCTCTACAATAAATCTCTAGTTGGTTGACAAGGTATTGCACCCAGTTCATCCAATGGCTATATTTCTTCACCTCGGTGAAGTGGCCTATGTCGCTGGTCTGATATCTCGGTGAAGTTCAATTTTTGCAAGTTTCCCATTCCGCGAGATTCCCTCTGAAGTATTTTGTAGTTTTTCGATCTTAGCTCTCCTTTTACTTCATTTCCTAGCATTTGTTTCAGTGAGCTTCGTCTCAGGGATTATCTTCCCATTTTGATTCTTATTTTCCTTGAAGATAAGTACTTCGTGCTACTGATAATCTCTCCTAAGACCTAGGGGTAATAATTATTCTTTTTCTGGGACATGTGCTTTGGTCTTCTGTGAGCCTTATGACATTCTTTAAACTTCAACATATGGGCCTCTAATGATAAGTGGATTTGATCTGTTCTCCTATTCTTCAATCAATTGTGCAATCCTTCTGGTCATGAAATCTTGATGCAGGAGCATCGCTCCATGTCAGCCAGCCATGCCAGCGAATTCAAATCGTGCGCTGAAGAGAGGCGCAGTCCTCATTTTAAATTTGAAATTCAATGTAAATTAAATGTGCTTAGGCTGGTCAGCCAGGGAAGCCGTGCCTTTGTGCAGGCATTAGATAGGATCGACTTTAATGCTAGATCGACTGAGATCTAGATCCAGATGCTGGACTAGACAACCATTGAATGTAATTTAATAGAGTAGGTGAACCTGGAGGGAAGCGCTCGATGAGCCCCTCAGGTAAAAGATATTTTCATATCTCATTTTGAGTTAGAATGGTAGTAGGAGTAGAGCCAGAGAGAGCTCGAGAACACATTGTAATTACAGGCATTCGCCATTGATTAATATAAACAGAGTAGTTTTTCCTGCATTATTCTGTCTCATATGCATGTCTGTGTGTGTTCTATATATATGTTGTGAATGTATGTTGTGTGGATGCATTCTGCAGGAGTTGTGTTTGATTTCAGGGTTGAAGGTCTTTGAGGCTTCACACCAGGAGGGTGTAACAGAACATTGGGGGTTCTGAGAGCTGTGCACAAAGGATGCACTTCTGAAATCTGCGGAGTCAGACAAAGACATGCTGAGGCACAGGACTGAAGTCAACAACTCAGGAGGAAGACCTCAAGGTTGTTGAACACATTGGAGGCAAGGCTGTGTATGAGAACACAGTTGCAGACAGAATCACTGAGGATTCTGTGAGAGCTCTGCCAAGTGGGCATTGAGCGTATGCACAGAGGTGCATTGAGAAGAACTCTGCTGAGAGTTGAAGAAGGGAGAAGAATCACTGAGGATTCTCATAGCTCTGCCAGGAGGGCATCGAGCAAGTGCAAAGAGAGCACAGAGGGAACCCAGAACTATTGAACGTTCTGTGGAAAAGATACTCTGCCAAGAGGGCGTCGAGCAAGTATGAAGATAGGCATAGAAAAGAGGAAAGAACTCTTTGAGTTCTGGAGCTGAAAGAAGTGTCCATTGAGGGACTTTTGCTGGGTTGTTGAACACCCAGAGAGGCTCAGTGAGAAGTTGTTTGAGTAGCAGGACAACTAGGGAGGCGTCATTTTCTCCGTCTGAGGGAGAAGAAGGAAAAGAATCCCCCAAGGGGGTCTGAGTGATTGAGAAAGATCAGAAGAGATAGAACAATGTGTGCATGAGAAGACTCTGCAGGAGCGCAGACATCAAAATCCTTTAAGGATTCAAAGACAAGCTCAAGAAGGGAAACGTTTTCATACGCACAGGCGAAGCTCACAGTCGAGGAGTTCGCAGGCAGAAAGGAAGCACGAAGGTCGAAGCCTTTGAGAACGAGAAATTCATCCAAGTCTGGGAAGAAGGTGTGAAGGAGCTCAGAAAAGAGCAACAACAGCCGTTGGATAGACCGACAGACTCTGGACCATTGGAATTCTATGTCCAGGAGATGCATAGAAGAAGCGCATGGGAGATTTGATCTGAGCCGTTAGATCTCGTGAAGAAAACCCGACAGCCATTGGATCGGGAGAAGGTGCACGACGTTTAGCCTCATGAGGAGGAGTGCATAGAAGAAAGGTATGAGCCGTTAGATTTGGTGCAGGGTCACCGATAGCCGTCAGATCTGGGGAAGCTGCATGAGGGTTAGCAGTCGGGATATCAACCATTGGAAAATCGGAGTTCTCGAGGTCGTGTGAGTTGGAGTAGCACAAGTCCTGAAATCCCGATGGGATCTGGACCGTCCGTTGGCAGAGGGACACGTGGTGGACATCCAGCGCCATCGGTGTTTAGGCGCATCGGGAAATCGGCATTCCCGTTGATAAGAGATTGGGGAAATCCAAGTGGAAACACCGACGAGATCTGAGCCCTCCATTCACATGGGACAGGTGTCAAGGATCTGATGAGAATCGGTAAATCAGAGAATCGGATTTCTCGAAGTCAAGGGGAACATGACATCGAAAATCCTGAAATATCGACATAATCGGGATCGTCCATCTAGGAGGATGCGTGGCAACCATCAGCGCACAAGGGAAAAGATGCGATGAAAGTCAGCGTGGAGGACAAGTGTTAGACACCTGGGAAGAGTCAGGAATCGAGATATCAGAGATCTCGGGCACATAGGTTTCGTGCATTACAGAATCACGATATGTGATTTCCCGATAAGGCATCGGAGAGTGGGGGCCACACAGGAGTTGACAAGCGGACAGGTGGCACATTGCCTGTCAGGACCTCGTGAGCAGAAGAGCAGAGAATTGGCACCAAGGGTCGCGAAGGCACGAGGACATGATCCTGCGAGGAGAAACCGAAACCGTCCATCTGCAAGGACAGGTGGCAAAGGATTGAGCGCCGTCGGCATTTTTTCCATCGGGATATCTGAGATCCCAGGGATGAGAGTTTTGTGCATTATAGATTTGTGATCCATGAAATCTTGATTGGTGGGGAACAACTGTCAGCCATAGTGGAACTGAGAGAAGCGTCGTTGTGCGGGAGCCAGTTGTCAGCTGGATGGAGGTCAAGGCTCATCGGGGATTGGAGGATCGGGGGTTGTGAATACATGTGCATCGCGACATCACAAACCCCGAAACCCCGATAGGAAGGTAGAAGGCTATGGTCACAGAGTGATGGTCAAGTTGACTAGGAACTAAGCTCAGGAGGGCTAGCGTGTGAAAGGATCCATCGGGGATCGGAGACTCGCGAGTCTGGAGGACTTGTGAATCTTGACATCGCAAGTGCCGAAATTTCGATAGGAGGAGCCATGACAAGAGGTAAGGCCATGGTCGTGGGGAAATGGTCATGTGGAACCAAGGCTGAGTCAAGAGGACCAGCGCATAGACAAAAGCGCTCATCGGAGAATCGGTGATCGGGAGTTCAAAGGGTCAAGAACTCTTGACAGCGGAAATAGCGAAACCCCGAACTCCGATAGATAGTCAGGGATAACCACGGTCAAGTGATGAAAGCCGCGAGAGTGAGAGAAAGGACCTGTGGATTTGTTCAGGTAATTGAGCAGATATTCCAGCAGGAGGAATCTAAAGAGCTGCTTCGGCTCGAAGATAAGGGATAAGATCGATCCTATGAGCAGGAGGTCAGGTGGAGAGACCCTGCAGGGTGATAGGAGAGACCTCTTTGCATCAAATCTATTAACTCTTGTCTTTGTTGTTCTAAAACTTTTTCTTCTTATTTCTTTCTGGCTTGATCTGTCTTAATACAAGGTTTTCCAAGTAACATAGTAAATGGGAAGTTGTCCTCAATAAGCTTGATAATATCGAAATCTTGTTCTGTCAATGTGCCATTAGCATTCATAGATATCTGAGTGAGCTTTCCACATAGGGTCACCAACTTTCCTCTAAAGAGTCTTATTCCTCTTAGTGAAGGGATCATAGCAGGTCTTCATATAGCTTCCCAAGTTCTCTCTGGCATGATGTTCACTGGTGTTTCTTCATCAAGCACACAGTCAATGTGAAAATCTCTTATTCTTACTTTGATGCATTCTTTTTCTTTAAAGATATATGATAACCTAAAATGTCGGTGGTTATTCAGGGTCTCTTTCATTTGTAGTAATACTTTCTCAGATTCTTTCTAAGATTCAGCTACTTCTAGAGCTATCTTAGGGTTTTCTTCATTCAGATTCATTCTTTCAAGATTAGCAATCATTATAGGGAAATCCAACACTTCATGGTCCAAAGTCTTCCACCCGAGCATTCCTTATCTAGATGGCCTTGTTTTCTGCAACTGTAACAAAGGGTTAATCGTCTCTTTATTGTAAATGATCCCAAGCCTCTTTTGTACTACACACTAGGATCATGGTATCTAGCCTGCAAAAAATTATTTCTAGGATACTGCATCCATTGGTTAGTCCAAACATTCTTTCTATGCATAGGTATAACATATTTATCATTATTCTTACCAGATCTATTCATATCAAACCTTCTTTCATCTAACAATGCCATATTTTTAAATCTAGGACAGACTCTATCAAGCATACCTAGATCCATATTTTAAAAACAAAAATTTTCACTTATCTTACTTTTACAAGGCATAAAGCTTCCAGATCTAAAAAGTTTTAGCTATTCTTACCTCTATCAAAGTGAAAAGATTACAGATATTACCTCTTTCTGTAGATATGACCTATTTTCCTTAGAAACTTCCACTTTAACCTTTCTTAGATCACAAAGCATTCAAATATGACTTCTTT
The DNA here is from genome assembly GCA_009831015.1 of Picea engelmannii. Taxonomy (NCBI): domain Eukaryota; kingdom Viridiplantae; phylum Streptophyta; class Pinopsida; order Pinales; family Pinaceae; genus Picea; species Picea engelmannii. Next base: position 40,139 of record ML823808.1, read on the forward strand.
TCTTCAAATCTATCCTTCCTCCTTTATCACAGAGATTCCAAAGTTTCAGGATAAATCTTTTCACAAAGCTTCTTATTTCTCAGTTGCCAACAATCATAGTTTTAGGTCTCGGCAACAAAACCATTTGTTGGCATAGGGGCAGACCCAGGGTTCAATGCTACAACAATGCACCAACAAAAACCTAAATACTGACCTTTTCGGCAACACCTGTGAAGCAAATGAAGTCTCACCCGAGGTAGAGGCAGGGGTGGTTGCAGGACTTAGATGTCTGCAACCTTAGTTGGGACACAAATCTATGATTCTAACACTTAACAGAGAAGTTAGAAGTTAATCTTCATCAATATTCAGTTCTTAGTAACAGTGCAAACGTACCCTAATTACAAAATATCACAATATGCAACCATATCCATCATCTAATAACACTTAAAATAAAAGGAACACATTAGATCTAGAAGATTCAAGCACTAAGCACATCCATATAGGTCAGATCTAGCATTCATTCACATGATTAGGAACAAAGCAACATCATATATATCTAACATTAATCACATAGAAACACATCGATACATCGCACAAAGAAGAGAAACATAGCATGTACGTGGTTCACCCCCACCCTGGGGCTACATCCACCAACTCTTCTTCTTTATTAATGTCTTCAATCGGTTACAACACACAGTCACCAAAAACCTTCTATGCACAGGACAGAAGATCTATGTAGCTCACTAGATATTTCTTCCTTGCATTGTAGCACAAAGCCTTCTATAGTCTCTATAATAACTTGCACTTAGCTCTGTAACCCTTCTACAGTCATGCACAGAGCACTACTAACACTTAGCTTACATCACATAGATAGGCTACCATACTCTTACTTACTTCTCCTAGACATCTATTTATACATACAAAAGTGGGCCTAAGCATGGGTGAGCCCATGGGCAGACATCCCTTTCCCATTACATTCTTCCAAAACCCAAAAGGGGCCCAAAATTTGGGCTGAGATCCCATGATCTCTACTTCATCTGGTGCTCCATCTTTGATAGGCTGTCAATGTCCCAAAAATGGTCAAATATGACCAAGTGTTCCTAAAAACTTGCTCAAGGGCCAACAACGTAATGATGTTTATAATTTTATTAATGTTCTGCATAATACATATACAAAAACAGGCGTATGGCCTTAATACTTAGGCTCTCTGGCCTAATAAACACATAAGCCTACCAACTTATCAATACTCGGCTCACCAGCCTATAAAAAATGATTTACAATTCATAAACATGATTACAATAGAGCTCATCCTTGGGGATATTACAAGTCTTCTCTATAAGTTGTTGGTCCTTTTCTCTCTGTATATTTTCTTTGTCCTCCTTGAGCATTGCCCAAAACTCATCTTTCTCATTTTCATAGGCGGTCATGCAGTACCGCACAACTCATAGTTGCTCTAAGACTTCTTCTTTCTCTTGCCTCAGTGCTTCTATAGCCTTCTCCTTTTCTTCTTGGACACATTGAAGTCAAGCCTCTGTTGCATTTGCAAGTCTTCAAAGTTGGGTTGGTTCATCCCCCAACTCTGCAACCTGTGACGAAGAGTGCACAGTAGGTACTGTGCGGACTAAATGAATATCTTGTTGCATTTCCTTTACTTCCTTCTCAACCCTCTCATAAAAATCCTCCTTCTTCACTCCCTATCTCTATAATAGGTACTCTAAATCATCCTCCATGGCTCCGTGGACTAGACCGATGTCATCCTCCATGAGCATGGCCTCTAATTGGGGATTGCTGGTGCGTGTATTCTCTCTTGTTGAAGGTTTCTTTTGACAAACCTTCCTCTTCTTCAATGTTTCTGTCTCGGCAGGGGGATCCTTCGGTGGTGTAGCTTTGCCTTCTCCTCTTTTTTCTCCTTCATCCCCTCCTCTTTCTCCATTTACTTCGTCTCCTCCTCACGATGAGCCAGATTCATTTCATTCTGAGGCACTGTCCTCCTCATCGGTTTCTTTATCCTGGAATTCCTCTTTTTTCTTCTTCTTCTTCTTCACGCGGTTCTGTCTGACATGATCGAACCAGGTGACCAAGGGGCTTCCTATAATGTTAGTGTCAAAGATTTCAACATCAACAAAAAGTGTCTAAAATTTTTCCAGCCATTCCTTCATGATCTATTCCATGTCTTCATCTGTCAACTTGTAATAATATTGTAGCTCCTCCTTGCTCTCATCTCTACGCGTAGTGATATAAATGAAGTGCGGGTGTGCGCAAAACTTAGCTAATGGTCTGTACTGGTGCAAGGTGCATGATTTCATGTGAAGAAATGACTCTATGGCAACCTTCAGTTGTTGATATTAAGCATGGAACACTACATTCGACTACCATTTCTTCGACATGTCATTCGTATAATATAATGTATAAAATCTAGCTACCAATGGTTCTGATGGTTCAATTTCTAGAAAATTTTCTCCCTTAGGCATTTTCCAAGTGACAAAAGCAATCAAAACGAGTATCCAGCTGAAGTGGAACTTGTATTCCTTATTCTACACTTTGCGACAGTCTTTCTCAAGCTCGTTGATGAGGTAACTTGCCCAATTCATCTGCATCCCCTCCACGCATTTCCCTCCGAGGTCCACCATGAACCCGGTGACCTATGTGGCGTGATTCTTTCTGACAAGCTTGCGATATATGAGTTGGAAAACGATGTGCATTGCACCATCCTGGATAGTGGCTACCTTGTAGCCTCTCTTTCCCTTTTCTACTTCACTGTATGGCTCCTTTATGCGTTGTGTCAGGGAGCGGTCCAAGGCCTTCCCTGGGCAGAACTGTTGAGGGTTGGGTCATGTTCATGGGTCTTAAATCCCTTACTTCAACAGTAGGAACCAAACCTTCCACCGAGGCCCAATTAGACTATAGAGAATATGGAAATGTTTTCTAGATCTTGCGATTTGACCAATTTATCGATGGGCTTTGTGTTTTCTTGTGAAGGATCTTCCTTCAGTTAGGACTATTCTCTTATGTATTTTCTCTTGGGTGGGAATGGTAGGAGAAATGAAAGCCGGTATAAACCAACTTGACAATAAACAAGATTAAGTTTTAACTACTAGGGAAGAGGCTGAGCTTTGGATAACCCGTTGCTCAAACATGAAAACAATGATTCTATACCACAGGCCTAGTTCTAATACATCAACCATGTGAGCATCCAATTACTATATGAGAAACTAGTAATCATTAATAAAAACACATATGTAATAAGATAATGGGAAGAAAAATAATTCATCTACCATAACTATTCATCACATAATAACACAAAGATTTTATCTTCATCATTAAAGAAAATAACATCAAAACATTGCACCAGATATCTTGAAAACATAATTAATTGCTCTTACTCATTAATGCATCATTCATGAAACATGATAGGAAGTAGCTCTTCTCCAATTCCAATCACATGCATCTGATGAAAATAGTTTATCTTTGGTCCAGAAGGACTTCTCAATTCATAGCAGCTTCAAAATAATTCTTAACAAACAAAAATAAAGAGTTCTTACAACAACCATCGACCCTTGACTAATTGGTCTATGTCTTTATTTCTAATATAAAGTTTAACTAAAATTAATGGCTAAGTGTAGTTTAAGAAAAGCAAAAATTGCCACATGGTGTTATCTTCTAATACTTTATGTAATAGTCAACCCGAGATATTTCTTGGAAAGGATGACTTCTCACGTATTCAGACCAGCTGATAAACAATTTTTCACAAGTTTGGTCCCATGGAAACCTATGTTGTTCCATCAGAGCTGCATATATTCCCCTGATGTCTACTGCATGCACCCGATACTTTACTAGACTGGAGTTCAACTGTTGTAGTATGGTTCGGGCCCTGATCGAACGTTCTATGAATCGTTATACTTGTCATAGCCTCTCATCAGTCATCTTTGCAAGATATTCGGTCCATAGCGAGTCTTGTTTGGCATGTAAATTGACTACGTCGCTTAAGTCGACAAATTTTTCAGGGGTGTTGAACTCAGGAAGCCCAACATCCTTCATTATTTTGTTAATTTTATCCCAGTTCTTCTTGCATCTGGTCTATTTCTCTGGGATCTCTCGGTGTGGGTCCTGAGACATCTTAGCCTAGTACTCAGCTAATCACTTCATGCGAATAAGACTACTTTTTCCCATTGTCTGAATGCCATGCTTTTCCTTGTCTCAACTCTGCTGGACTGCCTTGATGTACTCGAGTATTTCTACCGCTTGCTGCACCCTTTCATACTATTTCTCCATCTCCTTGCATGTCGCCAATGCCATGAGAGTGTCCTCGTAGAACTCATCCACGTTCATGGTTAAGATGTGTCTTTCCTTCTTGAAATTGTCATAAACTTCTTTGAACTCACCTTTCAGATACACAACAGTATGTGTGGCACCTCTATAGTAGTCGACCATATGACGCAAGTGTTCGAGCTCCTTTAGGGCGGTGGCTAGTTCCTTTTTGTCTCTCTTGGATCTATCCAAAGTGGCATCCGAGAGGTCCTTTCCCATGTTGATTAGTTTAGACGTCTGGGCGTCTGTTGTGTTGATTAATTTCTCCTCTATAGTAACCAATATGGACTGATCCAACATGATCCTTCTTTTCTTTGTAGTCCTTTGAACAATGGCCTTTCTCTTTTGATCATAGGAGATCACATAGATATCTTCTACCTCATCTACCGACTCTGGTATCTTTTGATCACCCCATGTGAGCGTGTTTCCCAGGATACCGGTGGTGTATATTTGTTCAAGATTGGGCTCTTGAACTTCCTCGCTGTGCCTGGTCGGTCCAGCTTCTACTTATTTCTCGTTGGCAATTTGAGTATTGGGTAGAATAGAGACGTGGGGTACAGACTCATGACTTACTTCAGGTTCGTCCTCCAGATCTGTTTCAGTTTTTGATGCATTGGGTCACTTTGTGTTGAGGCCACTTTCAACTTCTGTTTCCTCTTGCAAGACCTCCTTGTCTTGAACTTCGAGCTCAGAGGAAGAAGTCTTCTCAAGACCTTTTTCCTCTTGGACACACACAGGGGTGTTGTGAGATGGCTCTAGGCTCTTATCGTCACTATATATATGTATAATATTGCTTAAGGGATTAGGTGCTTGTGTTTCTATCAACACTTGGCATGTCTCTGATTGAATTGTCCCACCCAACAGGGGATTGACCAGCTATGTTGTGGATTTAGCGTTGCCTAACCCGTTGATGTTACCGAGATTTATGGAACTAGGTCCACATAGCTCTGTCGAGTCGCCTTGTTGGATACCAGTTGGAAGCATAGGTGTTATGATGAGGTATAGATCATTTTTCATCTGCTTCATTAGCAGTTGGCTTTGCTTCCACAAAAGTTCACCCATCCCCTGTGCAACTTGAATTTCAGGGGAATCCCTAGTTTGTACTGGGGATTCCTGGTAATCCCTTGCCACCTTGATGTCTTCTTGGGGATTTCCCATTGCTTCTCCTAGTTCAAATGCTATTGTTCCTTCCTGAGTCCCAAGAATATCTTGATTTGTCCACTCCAAGGACGTCTCTTTCTCTTCTCAAATCATGGCTTTGAACCTGGCTTTTAGAGGATCAACCATGTTGCCACCTCATTCAAGTATTGATCATTTTTGGTGAAAATTTCATCTTCAAACTGGTCATGGGAATAAGGCCAACAAGATGATACCTGTGATGCATGTTGTAGGACCAGGCCCTTGGGATCGTGTTTGCGAAAATGACCAGTTTTGAACCGGAATTCCAATTTTATTTGCCCTTCTTTCTTAGCATGCATGGTGTCTTTGACCATGTAGACGCCAATATGAAACCCATAAGGTATGAAGGCTTGCTTCTTGTATTTTACTAATGTGGCATTATATCCTTGCAGAATGGTATGATAGCAAATTTCCCCTAACACTATTCGATGGAGAACATATATGGGTAACAAATGGGGTGCCCCTGTGGCACCGAAAACCCTGATGTAGGTTTCACGTTCATCTAGATACCAGTGACCTACTTTCGATATAACCTTTTTTGCTTCATCCGACAGCCTTGGGCACTCGTTATTGAACAACAAAAAATGAATGCGAGCAATAAAATGGTCACAGATAAGAGAATAGGATTTTTTGTCCCTCTTTTCCCATAAGATGTTAAAGTATAGATGGACTGGGAGTTCAGAGGAGTCTCAGTTTAAGTTCATTCCAAAAAAAAAATTCCTGGTGTAGATGACGTCCAACAGATATGAGGGTGCATAGAAGGATAGGGTTTCTCCCTCTTTCAGTGTATGGGCTTTTCGTATACAAGTAATTAGCTATTTGGATATGATGGCACCCCAATTGAATCTCATGCCTGAAATGGCCACCGTATAAGCAAGAGGCATCCAAGCCTCTGAAAACTGGGAACAATCTTTCTCCCCATGAAACCTGCAGAGAAGGGCCATCAGGTATATGTATGGTTCCCTTAGATTGGCCGTTGGATACTAGATGATAGTCTGGTTTGTGAATTTTTTTTCTTCCCTCCATGATGACGCCATGATTTTTCTGGTGTCATGTGCTGCATAGAAACTTACAACGAAATTAGTGATCAACTTTTATTCTGAATCCCTGAGATTGTAGTAACTCTAGACCTCTGAAGGCAAGAAATCCATGACACATTTTCTATTATCGTCATTAATAAAACATTTTTGTGCATCAATGTGGTCAATGAGCCACTTTAGGAGATCAATGTAAGGGAACACTAGATTCCATCTTTCCACCATATGTAGATAATCCTTACGGATATTTTGGGGGACATCATCATCGAGTCTTCTTGTATCAAGGTCGTTGTGTGGGGTATACTCGAGGGGTTCTTCCCCATCTTGCCACCATCTATAGATAATCCTTACGAATATTTTGGGGGACTTCATCATCAAGTCTTCTTGTATCAAGTTCATTGTGCAGGGTATACTTGAGGGGTTCTTCCCTCTTGATTTTCTTAAGAAATTCTTCCTAGCGCGGGACTCCTAATTTGGCTCCAATATTTACCTTTGTGTCTCCGAAGGCTGGGGGCTAGACAAAGGCCTTCTTGGTGGCTATCTTAATGATGACCACCGACTTTGGAGTGAATTCTCATTTCCTTGCAACTACTGGGGAGGGGCCCTCTCTTGCTTCTGGTTCTTGCATCTTTGGTGCTCTTGGAGATTTCCTAGTGGAGGGTGTTACATGCCAAAATTACTCACTTCAATAGTGTTGTAAGTGTCACATCCTTTCTGCAAGTGTCGCATCTTGACCATAAGTGTTGCAAGTGTCACAAACATCATACTATCATATTTCTTATGTCGTGCCTCTAACGACATCACAAGGACACTTAAGAAACCCTCAAAGACTACTTTTAGGAAGAGAAATCATTTGATGAAGAGTACAAAGCATTTGTGTTGGCACTAGGCCAAAGGGGAAAGAAGAACGATCGTGGCAAAGAAAGCATGTAGAAAACTGAAGTAACAACTGTAAAAAGAACAGAACGCACGCATTCAAGAAAGAGTGCACAAAGGAAAGCGACAACTAGAAGAGGAAAAACATGTGTATGGGAGAAATAGCTAATGTAATAAGGTTTAGGGTTTTGGTAATATTCTGTAAAAGGATGAAGAGCCTGAAATGTATAATTATAGATACGAAAGTATCATATAATGTGGTTTTGCTAGTAGTTATTTAATGTTTTTTATCTATATGAACCGATTTTGTAAGATGTTGAGAAAATAATATACAAGGGAAGGTATATATGAGGATTAGACCATAGTCTATGGAGCTTGGTGTGATCTATTTTGCCTCACATAGAACTTACCCAGTCTTGTGAAGAATTGTAAGCACATGGCACCAGGAATGCAGAACTTCCATAATAAAAGAGCCAAGAGCCAAATATTTGTGTATGTATCCCAAGAGGGGATAAACCACGGTAATAATTGTTTAATATGTTAAATGTATGCATGTCTCTTCTTTCTTTCAGCAGTTAACAATTAAGTTCAATGAATAGTTAGCACATGGTTATGAATCTATTTATACTCTACTGGAATTAAACTATGAAATATATGTATGCGATTTCAAGGGATGAGTAGTTTACCTTACAACTCACGGTACCTGGATTTAATCAAGAAACCCCTATCCCCTACTATGTCCTAATATATAAGCACCTGATTCTTACAACCACCCATTTTAAAGCTATCTCGAGTGAGACTGCGCAGTACCTTCTGGGTGTTGTGTCCCCTTCTAGTTTACCAGGAGGGCTGATAGTTTTAGAGTCTTTGTTGGAACCCTGAATGACATGGACCCTGGGTCAATAACTTAGACAACCTGAGAAGGGAAAAGTAAACCAACAAATGGTTCTGTTTCCGTGTTAAGAGGAACAAGAGAGGACTGAGTAGATGAGATAAAACGAATAAGAACTGAAGGAGTGGAACAAAAGGGAAATCAGCTGTTAGAAGGGAATGTTGAGACATTGGAACCCGATGAGAGAAGAAATCGAGGGCTGGTTGAGAACTAAAGAGATAGAGTTTCCATAGAAAGACAATAGAAACCCCAATATCACACCGTGTAAATACTTGGATAAATACGTATTTATGTATTTACACGAAGTCTTTTTCTGTGATTTTTCACATCTACTATAGGAGTGGATATTAAGGTTAAAGGATAACCATACGATGAACCAGATTCGATAGCTAGATTGGACTCCAGTACAGATCCAACAACTACAGTAGGTGAAAATCAAAATCACCCTCATAGTAGACTTTTGTCTTGACAATATTGTAGCAGGATTTATCACAGAATTTGCAGTAGACACACCAAATTCATACAACGCAGTCAAGCAGGAGTTCCTACGAGTACCCAGAGGAAGGTACATTCGATCACTGTATAATTCTATTAAGATATTGATATATAACAAAGGTGTAATGACAATGGAATTAGACTGCTAGACTTCCCTGCATGCATAGAGGAAGGGGCGAAGCACTGACAGAGAGAGGAGGAATGGAAGGAGGGTAGGATAAAGAGAAGAAAGAGGCAGATCCCTTGGACCCGATCTTGATGGATGATGACTAGCTTCAGTGGATCTTGGCGTCATCAAGAACGACGCATAGCGTAGCACTCTACCAATATAAGGTGAATACCAAGAAGAGAGTCATAGCTAAGAGGGAGGGATTGGAAAGCGATGAGGAAAATATAGAGGATCTCTGGGCTGTGTACACTACTACATATTTAAAAATTTGCGATGACCACTTGCGACGAAAGTACTCTTTCGTCGCAACATGCAAGAGAATTTTTTTTTTTTTTCTAAATTTGCCTCGTGTTCGTCGCAAGTTCGATGCCTACAGTTTGACTGAACTGTAATGGTCAATGTTTTTCTCATAAGCGACAACCTTAGATTGGACGCCGCATAAGCGATGATAGTTGACCATAATAATTTAGTCAAACTTTACTGTTGAAAATGACCTAAAATAAATAGCTGTAATATATATATATATATATATATATATATATATATATATATTTAGGTCACTATCGTCGCAATTGCGACGATGGTGACCTAAAATTGGCCTATAAATATTTGACGATTTGAATATGTTGCGACAATCTTGCTATAACAATGATGGTTCTGAAAGGGTATTTGTGTGCGGAAAAATGTCACAGAATGTTGTTAGAGGTGGGAAAAAAAGTAAAGCGGGTGAAAAGGGTGATGGTAGATGTTATTTCCCTTGTAAAAAATGTTGCCTCAGATGTCCCATAATAATTTTAATAGCAATAGATACAAAACATTGTAGGAAATATGGTCACTTTGATGGCAGATCGAATGAATATCGTACCATGGTAATTAGCTATATATTTATTATCTTCTTTTATTTTGTCAATTTTATATAAAATTATATATATGTATATATATTGTTTGAATGTTTGTTATAGTATACACTAATTTTTCATGAGTGTTTGTAATTATAAAGTTAGAGTTGCCCTCTAACTTTTCGCAGAATATTGCACCAAGTATTAGTAGAAATGATGTTGTACAAGCTGAGGAACATCATCATGACCAAGCAATTGAGGATCTCATGGAAGAAGATGATGGGACAAATCAAGTTAATGATCCCATGGAAGAAGATGATGGGACAAATCAAATGATCCAAGATTT